>OX579638.1:8832924-8951594 GCA_951230915.1 Antitrichia curtipendula | reverse complement strand
AAAAAAAACACAAATTTTCTATTGCATGTCCAAATGCCACAAAACAAAACCCTTGCATTTCTTTGTGCATAAAGCCTTTAATTTGTAGTAAGAATGCAACTTCTCACAATATAGTGTAAAAGTTATGAATTTCAAAGTTCTAATGAGTTAAAAAATTAAAAAGTTATTTTTAAATTTTATTTTATCAAGAATGTAACCTTTCACACTATGTTATGAAAAATATAGAATTTCAAAGTTTTTTTACAAATTACAAATTAAAAAATTATGTCACTTCAATTTTGGTTGTGGACTTGTAGCAACGGTAAAAGGCATACTAGAAACAAAAGATTGTTAAAAAAACTCTCTACAAGAAGGGAACACGGGCTTTGTTGCATAAAAATGAAAGTAATCTTTTATTTTTTTAATTCATTAAAATTTTGAAATCCAACAATTTTTTTATGATAGGTCCAAATGCTATTATATTATATTGTGGCAACGGTAGAAGGCACACTAGTCTATGCCTTAAGATAGGTTGGTTGGTTTGTTTAGTTTGATATGTTGAGATCTAACAAATTGTAAGGCGTCCAGCGGCATTTGGGGTATTGCTCAAAAGCTCTTGGCAAGGAGGGGTGCACAAACTTTATTTTGTGGCGTTTGGACAAATGGTGTGAAAGATATTGAATTTCAAAGTTTTTATGAATTCCAAAATTGATTTAAATTATCTTTATTTTGGAAAATTCATTAACTTTTATGTCACATGTTCAAATGCCACCACACAAAGCCCTTGCACTTTTTTGCGCATAGAGCTTTTTATTTGTGCCAATTCATGGCGTTTGGACATATAGTGTGAAAGTTAAGGATTTATTCAAATTAAAAAATTGAATTAAGTTATCTTTTATTTTGAAAACCCCATAACTTTCACTTTGCATGTCCAAATGCCATAAAATAAATCCTTGCACTTCTACATGCATAAATCTTTCTATTTGTATCAAGTTCACTATCTCCTCAAAAGAGGTAGGCAACCCGCCCTAACCCACCCACCTTCAAATCTAAATTCAGTAGTTGTGTGGTGAAATAAAAAATAAACAAGAGCACCCTCTGTTGCCGTACGATGTGAATTAAAAAAAACACTATTGTTGAAGTTGTTGGTTTCTCCGCGCTTGAGCTGAATTTTTTTTATAGGTTCAAAGGATGCTATCTAAGGACACCACAATATCTTAGGTTTGTCTTTAGATTCACATGTCTTTTGCTTCTCTCCTTGACATGACTTGATCTCTTTGAGCATCTTTCTTCTCTATTATTTAATGTATGCTACATTTTCATAATCGTTGCTCTTGTTTTTTTTTGTTGCTTTTGGAATTCACAGTTGCTAAATGCCATTCTAAATTTAGAAGTTCGTTGTGGTGTGCATTTGAGATATTGATTGTGTTCTTCTTCATTATTAATGTAGAGAGGTTGATTGAATGTTTGGATAGATAGAATCTCTTGCTCGATGACAAATAGAATATATGTAGGGCATCTAGCCACTTCGAAACATTGAGCAATAAAATTATAAATTTAATTGTGATCCATTCAAACCCTAATTAGATAGAAATTAGGCTCACAATTCCTTGCAAATAATCGGCAACAACAAAATACTTGAACGCTAGTAATTGCTCTTCTCATAGCCAATGATATTGCACCCATGTCCTCCCGCATTACTATGTGGTCTTCTCCTTTCAATTCATTTAAATCAATGAAGTCATACAATGCCATGCAATAGGATTCAATACATCTTTTTGCCAATAGCTTTATAAGAAAATTTTCCCTTGAGCAATGTGAGCGTTTCTAACTCCACCCTTGAGTCAGAAAGTTATACATGAGTTCTAGCGGTTGTTTTGATGGAGATTTACTCCGGGTTAAGTGATTCCTAGTTAAGTGTTTGCCTTCCAAGCAATGGACACTTTTTGTGAGTGATAATCTTGTAAAATTCCACTAATTTTAAGAAACACTAATTGTTAAATGGGTTAAAACGTTATGGTTAGGTAAAATGAGAAAAGAAAACAAAATCTAATCTAACTAAAATTGTATCCAAGTACCTTAATAGAATATAACTTTCCCTTTCCAAAATGGTAAAGAAAATTAGATTCTGAGATTCTTAGCAAAGGTTACCACGGGTCGAGTTTGGCCCCTTATTTGTGCTAACCTTCATCCACTAATCTAAAGTAGCAAATCAATCCAAAATAATTCTAAATTCTAGGGTTAAGTTATTAATTCTTTTAAGTTACGTATTTTTAAGATTAATCGGAATTTTGACCTATTTGGATGTATTTCGTCTAAAATTGGTCTCAAACTTCATCCAAACTTTTACTCTTCAAAACTAAAGTATTTTTAAAAGTAAAAATGTATTTTAGAATCTCTATAGATTCTTTGTTTGATTCCTATCTAAAAAGATTCCTTAAAGATTCTTTTAGATGAAAATCTTAAATTTCCATCCAACCTTATGTTTAAGTTTAATTTATTAGTAACTTTTTGTTGTTGGGTTAAATTTTAATATGATTTGTTTTTAGAAACCTCTAAATTTTACCTATTAGGTTCTAAATTCTAATTTAGATTCTAAAATTCTAATCTAAAAAATAACTTCTAAAAGCAAACGATTCTAACATCAACTTGAAAACAAACCAATTCAAAAAGCAAAATAATTAAAAAGCACAACTAACATACCTCTGTGTCCATAGTAGCCACGGTCCCGTCGTCGCATATCACCAGCATGATGGATTCGTAATATCTGTTGTCCTCCATCACGTGCACTTTGTCCTTTCTTCACGCAAATTCGGGTATTAGAATGTTTTGAAAGTCTTCCTTTCTACATTCTTCCTGACTAATTCCTACAAGATGTTTGTTAGTTTAAAGTATTTAACGTAATTCCTTAAGTTTTAGGAATTTAAATTAAACACTTGAATGTTTATAGTTGGCCTCTAATTAATTTTTTTGAATAAAATGAACTTCAAGGCCCTATTTCCAAGTACCTGGAGATTTATTCAAATTAAAAATTATTTCTAAAGGTTAGTATTATCCAATTCTAATAAATATTCCAATGAATAATTAAATTTGTTTGTTATTCATTAGTTTATTAGTTTTGTTGGATTAATTTAATCTTTTTGTTGTCCTTTGTTTTTTTCTATTTGGCTTATTAGGCCTAATAAAATAAAACTTAAACCAACATTCATCCAACTAATTTGCACCGGAATCCTAATTAATGACTAAAAATCAAATTCTTCAATAGTAAAAAGGACAAACCAAAGCATTATTCCGAACGAATAGTAAATGAATAGTAACGGAATAAAAACCAAAACAAATCCAAAATGAATAGTAAATAAATAGGAAAAGCGCAACAAAACCAAACCAAACCAAGGCCCACGTGAATAGTTAGATGAATAGGAAAAACGAACAAAACTAAGAATAATTCCAAATGAATAGTTAGATACTTGAGAAATATTAGTTTTTTTAATTCTAATTCCTTCCCAAGCCGCTACTTTGTCTCTTTCTTCTTCTTTAAGTGTTTTGGATTCAATTCTTGTTTGTCATTTGAAATGTGGCTATGGAGTGTTGAGAGTTGTGGATTTGTGTATGTGTAGTGAGTTTTTGAATCTCAAGAGTGACTAACCAACATTTAGGAACAAAAATCAAAATTGGGTGGTGTGGCGAGCAATGGCCTAACCTTGTTTTGTTTTATACTTCCAATTGATGGTCTGATTTTTTGGATTGAATCAAATTTCCGACTCTCTCTGGACTCCCTTCCCGACTCTCCCTGGACTCACTGCGAGACACCTCCAACAACCTGCGAGACACTCCCAGCAACCTCTGACTACCCCCCTGGACTCACCTCCCGACTCTCTTTGACTCCCTTCCCGACTCTCTACACTAATTGACTTTCTAACTTGGTTACTTAAATAAACTAACAAGGCAAATCTAAGCTAAATTTATGTTTTGGATTTTTCGGGAACACTAAGCAATGCAAATCTAAGCTAAAATAAAACTAACTTTCAAACTAAGCTAAAGATCCATAACTTTGGCAAATTAAAACAACAAGGTAGATGATGCAATAAATGAAACGGAAAAGGCCAATCTTGGTGTTAGTGACATTGGGTTTAAATAGCGGTTGCCCAACCAAGGCTTTGATAACTGCTAATTTTCTTCCTAAGTCTCTAAGGTAACTTGTTTTGTTCAAGGTCAAAGCTTCACTATGCGGGAGCAACCCCAGGCTAGACTTACATATAGCGGTCTCGATTTATCTAAAAGTATCTTAATCCTTGAATGAGGTACACATGAAAGTGTTTAACCGAAAATCAAGGATTAAAGTGTGTTTCCAAGTATCCAAGAGTTTAAGTCCTAAATGAGGTACACATAAAAGTGTTTAAACCAAAAATTAGGAGTTAATCATACCAACTTTTGTTATACAATAAAGCATTGGTAGGGGTTTTGAAATTAGAATCTTTTGGTGAAGTCAAGCTTCACCGCCTTAAGGTTCTAACTCAAATTCTGCTACAATCACAAATTATTAGTATCTTATCAAAAGTATTGAGTGTTGGAAGACTAAACCTCCCAATGGTACAATTTTAGTGTGGTTTGTTGGTTGTAAAGGGAACCCCGCATCCTCTAACCAAATCCTTCACTAAAAGAAAGCAAAAGTGAGCAAAAGTTGGCTGTATCTTGACCTCAATAGATAATCCTAACAAAGTCGGTCAAGCAAATTGAAGTGTGGATCTTCCACACTCCAACAGAGTAATGCTAATTAGAAAATAGTTTTGGAGTCGTGGCAAACTTTGGAGGGAGGTCTTATATACTTGTTAGAAGGCCCCACCACCTCAATTTACCAATAGATATTATGTCTTTTACTCAAATTAACTTAAAGCTAAACCTAATCTACCCTAAGATATTTGCTAAATAATCTTTGTTTAATCTTAAGAATTTTTGAGAACAAGCCTTAATTAGCAAGGAAATCTTGCCGCAATAAAATCTAAGAATTTTTCCAAAGATATTTAGGAAATTAACATAATTGTCCTTGAGTTAACTTGTGAATAACCTTAGGATATTTTCAAATATTCTTAATTTAATCCAATTTGGCTTTTAAAGGAAAGATTTGAAATCTTAACTAAATCCAATCTTCAATTTCTACCAAGATATTTTGCAAATTAATCCTCAATTACCGCTAATTACTCTAAAAAAGTCAAACCTACAGCTGAACTCTTCCTATCTTCTTGAGAACAACTTGAAATTGAAAACCAATTGCGCCATCACGTTCAAAAGACCCCAATTAGTCTAAAGGACCCCCTACCCCCTTCCTTCAGGCTATAAATAAATACTTGTAAAACCCACTAACGGTAATTTCAAAGAAAAGTCAAAATTCCAACTATTGGACGTTGCAATTTTCAAAGAAACTAACTAGCTAGGGTTTTTTGGAAGTTTCATGAGAGCAAGAAAAGACTCCTTATTTGTGACATTTAGACACCGTAAGCTCCCGATTCGCTGGTCAACTCACCGTCATGTTGTAAATTTTTGTTAAATTCAATGTTGTTGCCGATTCTGGTACTTCTGACTATCAGAAAGTCTTCAAACTTGACAAGTCGGTTATTTGGCACACAAAACTCTAATCTAGTTCTTAGTGAGATTTTATCGCACTTTGGGTAACTTCTATGAAATTACCATCAGTTTCAAAGGCGATTGACTTTTCATGGAGTCATTGTGGAGTTTTGTAAAATCCCAAAACTTTTGGGAAAACTTCTAAGACGTTTTCTAAGGCTATGGGTAAAACCAATCTCCAATTGCATTATGCATAAGGAGGCTAAAACTAGTAACTCGTTAATTTCCACCCGAGGAGGAAATCATTTGGTACTGGGTTTGTCGCGGATGATTAGCTCCAATGTTGACCTCTTGGCATGCTTTTCCCTAAAAGCACCTTTCTGTAAGCTCCAATCACCCTGCCCTTCGTCTACTTTGCATTCGGATTCATATCATAAATACCTGCAAGACTTTCATAAATTGACCCAAATTCTTTGTGAATTGAATCTAAAACTTCTAAATCTGTAAATTGAACTTTTAATTTTAGCTAGGCTGTTACATACATTCTATAGGCATAGTTTTACATGGACAAAACACTAGAACTGGCTAATTCTCATATCCTCACTTTTCTTGGAGCTACTAATCTAAACTCTCGAACTCTTAACCAGGTCCTAAAATATGGATAAAAAGAGTATTTGTGTTTTTCCCAATTTTAAGAGACTCCTCACCAATCTGGTAGGGATTGCCTATCAAATTCTTCTCAACTAACTAATTCATGTTATTTTGCATGAATTGACACTAAAGCTTAACAATAAATAGCAAAAAATAATCCTAGAGCTCTAAGTGCTAACTTGAGGGCTCACAAGCAACCAATTAGGGTTGCAAAAAATTGTTGTTGTCTTGGACTCATGAATGTGTGTGTTGTTGTCACTCATGTTGATCCAATTTTGTGTTTATTGTGCTTTAATTAAAGTGGTGTTGTAGGGTGTGCAAAACGGTGATTATATTGTTGTTGTGTTTTTTGTGGAATTAGATTTTTTTATGTAATTTAGGATTTGTTGTGCGACGGAAGGAACTGAGGAAAAAGGAAGTAAATTTGGAGATTGAGTGTTTCAATATAGGAGATTGGAAAATGTTTTAGTCTAATGGCTACATGCCACATATACAAAACTAATTCCATGACTACCCTTCTATTGGATTTGTACATAGTTTTATACTATCATTATCACCTCAAAAGAGGCAGTAACTTCCTATCACCTCAAATCTTCTCACAATACAATGGAAAAGTTATTGAATTTCAAAGTTTTAATGAACTAGAATATAAAACATTATTTTTACTTTTATTTTGGTTGTAGCAACAACACATGGCACACTAGTCAATACTAAAACAAGGTTTTTTGTTATTAAAGTACTAAATAGTACTAAGATTTTAGAAAAGTATCCAAAATATATTGAAATGGTACTATGATACTAACGATAGTGTCATTTCAATATGAAAATCCTTCAAAAAATTGAAGTAATTAGTAAATTGTGAAGAAAGACTTTGTAAGTATTTTGAAATTCCAAAAAAATCTTAAATATAACAATTTTTTTGAATTCAAGGTAATATTTGGCACCAAAATGCTACATAAAAAAATTGATTTGGATCAAAACACAATTATAGGTATAGTATAAAAACAAAATATAAAAAATCAATTATACATTTTAACTAAATAGATAATTTTGCATTATTATTATAAATATTAAAAACTATTAGATAGTTTACATGTGTATTAGGACAAAGATGATTAAAATGTTAATTTTTTTTTAAAATGATTTATTTGACCAAAAAGATATGATTTGAAATATCATTCAAAAAATGAACATTTGGTAGCAACTATTTAATATGAATAAATCCCAATAAAGAAAATTAGATTAGATTATATCCATATCTAAATATAATTTTTAAGATGCATTGATGCCTTGAATTTGTATGCACATACATTTGTTGGCTTTGAACTATAAATACATGAAAAATTATGAAATTGAAATTCTATTGGGTATGTTTTTTTGTAGTTTTTCAAAATTTCAGAAACTACAAAAAATTAAATCATACAACATTCCAACCTTGAACTTAGAATCAAAAATCATCAAAATATAACGCAAAAAATTATAGAAAAAATAATCATTTAGGTCAAAAATTTGCTTGTTTGTTTTTTAGCATCTCCAATAACCTCTCACATTTAACTAGAATAATACTATCATATTTCTCACAAAATAAAATAAATTGGTCAATTTTTCTTTGACAAGGAATGTATAAATTTGGCAATAACCACATGCCAACATCAACTTCAATTGGTCCACAAAGAGATTTTAATGTGCTTTGTTATTAAGATTATTTCTATAATAAATAAATAAATGTAAAACAATGAAACAAAGAGAGTTAAAATCACATCCATATTGCAATTGTTTTTGCATTCATTTTATTGATTTGCATTGCTAACCCTTAATCATCTCAACATCCATAATTTGGATGATTTATACTAAATATGCTCCTAAGAATCCCACTTTCCGGTGACAAACAAATGAACGTGCCCAAATGTCTCCTTTGTCCGTCGCTACAAACAAAAAAATAGTCCCTTGTTCGTCACCCTTCTCCAAGGAAGAAGCCCCATCGTCGCATTGCACAACGAGTTTTCTTGTGTGTAGTTTTTGCTTCGTGTCCGACAAAGCGTGAGTTTTTTGCTTTGTGAGAAGGAGCGCATGCATCTGAGCTAGGGTTACATAAGCATCGAATTGATAAAGGAGTGCCATTAGTAGGTTTCAATTTGGGAGTCTTATGTTTGGATCGACAATGGACAACACTTGAAATGGCATTTAAGTGTGTCCCTAGGTTGGCTATGGTTGCATTTGCGCCAATGGCCCAGGTGATGGCCGCGGGAACGATGACAAGAGGCGCCATAGATTCAAGTTTTAGTTCTTCCGTGCACTTAGAGTTGTTTAAGTTGGATTTTGCGAGCTTGGAGTTGGACATGCCAATATTGAGCTTGGCCGGTGTGCCGAAGTACTTCAATTGCTTGGCGTGGAGTAACTTGGAGACGGGTCGGTAGAGGAATTTCCGTATGATGTGATCACAGGTGGACCTACTAATGTCTCGCTTCATTTTTAGAACCGTCATAAACTCCTCAAGTTCAAATCTAAGTCACATTTGCAATCTGGAGTTTAGAAAGGGACTTATTGTTCAACTTTTGCAATACTTGAATGTTTGTGCCCTATGTTGACATCTTAGGCTTTTTTTTTTTATGGTAGTGAGGATCTTGCTAAATAGGAGGTTGCTGCAATCTACAAGAATCCTCAAGCTCACAAGGGCAATGTAAGTGAGTATTATTACCTTGATTTTGGTGGACATCATGGATCTTTTTTTTTTGGAAGTGCTACTAATGTCATTGTGTCGTGTGATGAAAACCGCTCAAGGTGCGGGGAATAGAGTTTAGTATGTTGCGTCTGACTTATTTAGCTTCTAAAGAGGAAGACGAGGAGTTGCGTGTATGGGACTTGATGACTCCGTTTGTAGCATCTACCTTTGGTGCTATGGAGGTGTAGTTAATTTCTCCCAGTTTAGATTTTAGGTCCTTTTTAGAATAATGAGACTTTATTCTAAGCTTAGTTCCCATGTGCAGAATACATTTGATGATGGTGACTTTAGCTATGTCTCTTGGAATTGGAAGGAGCAACAGATTGCCGCTTTGACCTCGTACAATGGAACCATTGGTTAGTTGATTAAATCTGTACTTACTTGATGAAATGATATTCAATACAAGAATAGATGTGGATGCATAACAATTTGAATTTTGTTGATAATGTTCTATATTTAGATTTTGGTTGGTTGGTTGATAGTTGTCTGGGATTTGCGGCGTGCGAACTTAGTGATCAGGTACCTAATTCTTGCATGATGCAGTGTTTTGTTTGTTTGTAGCGGATGTACATGGTTTACTTCTACATTGTTTTATTTCATGTTGAATTAAGTTGGTTGCTTGTGCTAACATTGTATTGACGAGTGAAGCCAGAAGTATTGTTTTCATTGAATCTGCCAATGAATGGCTTTATTGAACAATTTTGTGATGCGTGAGACCTGTTTATTGTATGAAGGAAAAGCAGGACATTCTATACATTGGAACGGGTGTTTGACAAGATAGTATGTGGGGTTCATAGGTCGATTTCATTTTCATTTTCTACAAGTGGTTAATGCAGCAAAAAGCAAGTTTGACTTCAATAATATGAAGTGAATTTTGACTAGGTACTTCCGGAGCTATAGATGAAGGAATTTGAATTTGTGTTTTATTGTTGTGAATCCATGTAGGCAAACATGAGAGGCCGTGGCTCATAGGGTTGACAAATCGCTACATCCGGACAAAAAACGCATCCAAAAATTGAACGTCCGGACGCAATGGACGTTGTGGAACCTCAACGTCCGACGTTCGGCTTAACGGCTTGGCGGACGACTGGACGGACAATTGGACAACCGGGCGGACGGTGTGGCAGACGGCCAAGCAAATGGACGGACGGGCTTGACAGACGATAAAGTCCACTTGTCATGGGACGTCCAAGGACCTCGTGTCCGCGGACGCTAGACGTCCGGACAACCCTAGTGGCTCAGGACAAAAAAGTTGTGATGAAGACGGATTTGAGACAATCATGGGAGTTTGAAAAGAAGTTGCAAAGACAGTGACGTGCAACTTACAAAATTGTTGTAGGAGAGTATGCCAAAAAGAAGGGGGACAACACAACATATGCCCTTTGATGCGGACGTCATGGATCAAATTCCAAAACGACTATGAAATAGAAACAATAGGAAGAAGTTCAAAGGAAGAAAACAACAAGAAAAACAATGAAAAAGATAGAAGCGGAAGGTAGCATTCTCATATCAAAGGAAGATTACCAAATGCTGCAACATCTGAAGAAAAAGACTTTGACAACAGTTGCAGATAATCCCATTGACGGTGAGGGAGTTCTTACTTAAGTGAGAAGAATGTCTATATTGTAGTGTGCTAGAAGTGCTATTCTATTCTTTCACAACGAATATTAGCATCTGCAAAGTACATTGGCAGTTGACAAGAAATGATAGAATTGAAGTAAAAAAATGTTTGTGAACCAAATTTATTGTCAAAGGTACATACTATGCATTTTTCCAAGCAACACAAATCTTGAGGAAGGGAGAATGCAAGATTTGGTTTGAGTGGGGAAGACAAGATTACTTGGAAGCATAATTTTGTTATTGTTGTGCAAAACACAATGTATTTATGAAGTCCAATGTTTGTGCACACATATATGTACAGTCATTGTACAAAAAGATAGTACACTCTATGTATAGAATGCAAATACAACGGCAGATAGTATTATACGTAAAAGAATTGCTTATGAAAATGCATCATAGTACTCAGAATATGTTGTGCACTTGTCGTGGTTAGCATGGAATTGGGCCTAAGAAGTTTGAAGATTGTGCATCTATGGTTTGAAGTCAATGTCCAGTTTGCTTTTTGTTGGATGAGAAGATATTATGTTGTAAACAATAACATTGAATAGGGACAATGTGTGCAGGGATGAAGTCCACGTTTGATAAAAGTAAAGACACTTTAAAAAAGAAGGATCCAACGTTCCATTCTGAAGAATTATTGAAATGCTTACTAGGAGCTTTGGAACATTCAAAATCATTTAAGACAAAAAAAACAAAGGAGAGAAGGATAAAAATCATGTTCATGAATTAATTCCGTAGTTGGAAGAGTCACCGGAAGAGCATGAAGGGCAAAATTTGGCAGAGGGACTTGAAGAAGCATCAACGCATATAGAGGAGGAGTGCAACTCTGATAGTGATTTTCAAAGTCTACCTAAAATACGGTACAATGTTTTAACGAGATTGCTTAAACAAAAATTTAAATAATATGTAGAGTATGAATTTGTAGAAATTACATCATCAATTCCTATTGATGCAAATGTACACGTGTATATGGCATTGTGAAGGTTTTGAGGAATTTGTACAATGTTGTGGTTGTATTTATAGGATGGAGGTCAATGTAGTAATATTGCTAAAGTTGAATCCCACAAAGACTTGGGTAGCCAAAGACACAACAATAGTTCCGTTATAGAAGAGGCAGAATGATATTTGTAATGAACGTCGTCTGGGAAAAGCAGCAGAGCATGGCGTAGGCACACTACAACAAAACTAGTGTTTTATGACTGCAAAATATGACTGCAATGAATTGTAAAATCGAAAAATATGACTGGCTGCAGAAATCATTGTAGATGATTGCAATATGACTGACATGAGTCATTACCAACGAGTCGCTTCGGACATCAGTCATATTGGCAGTCATATTTTTTTGGGGATATAATTATCCATAATTAGCCGTATTTTGCCAACAAGGCGTATAATTTGACTATCTTTGAGGGCTTGACTTTTCTATGAGTTGCCCGGGCAAACAAAAATAAATCCTACGTGGCATGTGATTCCATATAGTCATTTTTTTGGCTGACGTGGAATATGACTGTGGTCAGTTATATTTTGGCTAATGTGGCATATGACTGCGGTTAGTCATATTTTGGCTGACGTGGAATATGACTGCGGTTAGTCATATTTTAGCTGACGTGGAATATGACTGCGGTTAGTCATATTTTGGCTAATGGGGCATATGATTTTATACAATCATATTTTTTGTAGATGTGGAATATGACTCTCGTTAGTCCTATTT
Organism: Antitrichia curtipendula; assembly: GCA_951230915.1. NCBI lineage: Eukaryota > Viridiplantae > Streptophyta > Bryopsida > Hypnales > Leucodontaceae > Antitrichia > Antitrichia curtipendula. The sequence goes on along the minus strand of OX579638.1, from coordinate 8,939,349 downwards.
TTGAATGATGTAAAATATGACTCTTATGAGTCATATTTTGGTTGATGTAATAGTTCATATGGATGTCATTGGTAGTTTATAACTAATTGCAGTCATATTTTGGAAAATATAAAGTCATATTTTGGAAAAGACTCCATGTAGTTAAAAATGAATACATATGATTTTAGAGATATACAAGAGATAATCCTATTTGAAAGAGAAAACGTAAGAAGGAAAGCAACTCTCTTCATTGACATTTATTAGTCACCAATACAAAACATATATACCACAATAAATCGTTCACAAAATCCAATAAGGCCTATATTCCTTATAATAATGTGAAGATGGCTCTATTGGGTTGCAAGTAGCCTCCAATGACTTTGTTTCAACTTTTGGTGCCTACATAAACAATTAAAGAAATGGGAGGTTAATTTTTAGTAAATGAACAACAGAGCTCAACCTTCAAAGGCTTACAACAACACAAAATATGTAGCTCAAATTTAGGGTAGGAAAAATAAAAATGGTGATGGAGAAAACAAGAAGAAAAAATAGACAAGTACTAAAAGATAACAATAAGCAAGAGTTAAGATGCAATAAGAAACAAGAAGCAGCAACTAAGACACAATAAGAAACAAGAAGCAACAACTAAGACATAACAAGAAACAAGAAGCAACAACTAAGACACAACAAGAAACAAGAAGAAGCAACAACTAAGACACAACAAGAAACAAGAAGAAGCAACAACTAAGACACAACAAGAAACAAGAAGAATCAAGAGTTAAGATGTAACAAAAGACAACAACTAAGAAACAAAAAATAAGAAACAATAACAAATATGAGCTAAGAGACAATAAAAGGTAAGGAAGAAGGGCCAAAAAAAGTGGCGGCTAGGATTTCAAGACCCTAAAAAGTGGCGGCTAGGATTTCAAGACCCTAAAAAAGTGGCGGCTAGGGTTTCAAGATCCTAAAAAGTGGCGGCTAGGGTTTCAAAACCCTAAAAAAGTGGTGACTAAGTTTCAAAATCATAAAAAATAGATGAGTAGGATTTCAAAATCTTAAACAATGGCTTGTCCTATTTTTTTTTGAATTGCCCGTATTTTTCTTGGGTTGTCCAAAATAAAAAAAATGTCACTACCATGGAAATATGACTAATAATATGACTTAGCGTTCTTCAAACATGTTCCCTACGTTCCCTATGAAGTACTTTGGTGTTCCTAATGGTCGTATAGTGCATACTTGTAAAGTAGAAGGCCCAAAGATGACTGACAGTCATATTTTGTAGTCATATTTTTCCTTAAGGTGTTGGCCTTCAAGAATATGACTGCAACCAGTCGTCAGTCATCCTCAGTCATATTTTTGTAGTTATAAAATACCCATTTTCTTGTAGTGGCAAGAGTGAAGGTGGAAGGATTCTGGTACGGCAAAACAAACATGTTGAAGAAGAAGAGGACATAGGGCAGCTCATGTCTAGATTTGAGGGGGGTTAGAGCAAGGGAATAATAGTGGGAATTCAAAGTCCACCTAACAACAATGAGGAGAGAATAGATCCCTACAAGATCAAAAGAAGAATATTTCCATTTAAAGAGAGTGCAGAGGACTTTGTAGACCTGACAATGGTTCAAAAAAATCATTTTGGGTGTGAAGTAGATAGTGATGAACACGATGATTTCAAAGTACCTCAAGACCGTGGTATTGGCACTGGAAAAAAGATAGAACAATGTTTGTTGCCGGAGTCTCAAGATAGGGCTACTCGGAAAAGAAAGAAAGCTAAAAGAGAAGTTGCGTTGAGGAAACGGGAGGCAACGGGGAAAAAGCCATACCACATAATGGTCAATGCAAAGGAGGAGGCATATAATGATGGCTTGACAGTTTGGAAGGCCTAGTTGAACAAACTATATTGTGGTTTGAATCCATCAATTTGTGACATCAAACAACAATTGCATTACAAGATCTAGCTTTTGAAAAAGTGGCTGACATACAATTTTAAATACAATGGCATCATATCCAATAAGTACTTATTACTTCTAGTAGGTCACAAAGTTTCAACAAGAAGAAATGAAATAATGAATAAAATAAAGGTAGAAAAACCTTGTCCTAATGGAATTAATGCTGATGAATGGGACAAATTAAAAAGCATTTGTGAGAGTCCCAATTTCCAAAAGAAGTCCGCCACAATGCGATACGCAAATTTTTGTAGACATAACATGGGAAGGACATGACCGGGTGGTGAAATTGTTGTCCAAAAAGCATTGAAGGAGATCCTTGGTAGGTTACCCAGACCCCGAGGAGGTTCAAGTGGAGATGAATCGAGACAAAGACTACGCGGGTAAAAACAAGAAAAAGAACATGATGATTTGTAAAAAACCTGCAGGCATAAGTTGCGGTCGTGACAAACAGAGCAATCACTCTAACTTTGAAGTGTTGGATGACTTTGAAATAGAGGACATGGTTGTGGCTTCAAAGAACCGTGCATTGGGCAGAAATGACCCCCTAATGGAGTAGATGGACATTCTGAAAAAATTATTAAGTGAGATCTAGGCCTTGAAGTCCATCATGGCACGAAACGTTTTCATCCATCCATCCTTTGCCAATGCAAGAGTGCAAGTTTAGGAACTAACAGAAACAACATTAAGATCATTATCTTGTAGAGTGAAGGTAATGTCTAATCCTAAATCCAATTGTTGCAGTATTTACAAAGAGTAGTATGTAGTTGTTGTCGACAAAGTAATGCATAGCTTTCTGGGACATCAAGTCATGGAGGAAGTACATTGAAGAGGAACGGGGATCTTGTTTTAGTTTGTTGTCATCCTAAAGAAGAAGTGACAAGTGGTCAGTTTTGTGAGAAAGTATCATGCATATTAAGGTATGTGGTGTGTGTAATAATGAAAGTTGGAAGTTGTACTAAATGTTTGGCTTTTTAAGTTTGAGTTTGCCTTCAACAATTAAGAATGAATTGTAGAGGTCTTGGTACTTTATGTAACAATAGCTTTTCTCATTAATTCTAAGAGGTGGACATGTATGCTAAAGCAATCAAGGATGAGAAAGACTTATATAAGTGGTTTGCTATAGAGAATTGAAGAACGTCATGTGTTGTGTTCCGTATCATGTTTAATGGTCAAAAACGTTGGTTTGAGGGAGAGGAAAATGTCATCATGATGAGGTAGAAGGCTAAGGTGCATTTGTTTAAAAATTCCCTCATGAAAGCAGTTTAGTCTCATGCACATTATATGTCATGCACGTCCTAGTGTAGGAGAAGCAGATGACGAGAAATGCTTCAACACTAATGCAAAAATTGGTGTAAAAATTGCTTACACTACATGTGACGATGGAGGCTGGAAGAGGTGACGACTATAGTGGAAAATTTTGGCAGTCAGGCATTGGCATTAACGCCTTGAAAAACCTTTGAAGAAAAGACTCCTTTGATTTTAAGCACAATTGAATTGTTGTGCAAAAGTGAGGATGGTATTGATTTTTGTCATGCCAGGTCTCATAAAGGGATTGAAAGCAAATAGACTGTACAATTGCAATCATGCATGCAAAATTGTAGAATTGAGTGGGTGTGGTTTGTCTAAGGTACAGTAAAAAGCGGTCTTGGCGTAGCAATAATGCCATATTTAACTACTTTTAGACTTTTGAAAGTTCAGTTTTACTAATGGTCATTGGGAGATCCCATGATGGTCATCAAGAGATCTCACAATGGTCATTAGGAGATAATCTAAAACATTGAGAGATCAATAGAAATGTCGTGAGCTCTCCTGATGACCATTATTAATTTGGACTTTCAAAAGTGCAGAATTCATTGAATAGTCCAGAAGTAGTTAAATATGGCATAATATTCATGTGTACGACGATTTTTTTCCTTCCCGTGTTGCAATGTACTAAATACTCTATTTGCAAGGAAGTTGTCTAGGAGAATTGTCTCTGTCATGCCGCAAATCGTGGAAGCATGCAACTGGCAAAATTACAATGCAGACTGCGTTACATGAGACTCAAAACCTTAAAATGATAGAAATCACTTGCATTGTTTTGAAAAAGACAAGAGATCTCATAGAAATGCAATGAAAATTTTCTACTTTCATCGTGTAGTGGACAACAGGGAAGGTCTGCCCTTCTAATTTGTAGCATACAAGATAAACTATTTTTTCAAAACAAGAAGGCTGCACTGGTGGAATCATAGCAAATGATATAGTATTGATTGAAACAATAAATTAGTTTTGACATTTTGGAGAGTAAAGTGTGGTTTCTTTTTATGTGGGTTTGCAAGAGTCTTACATATTAATGATAATGTGGAAGTTTCATGCTTGTGCGCAAATGTCGGGAATTGAGTGTGTAACATTACTCTCAAAATGTGGTGTTTCATGTAAATGCACTTTGTTATTGAATTCAAAGCTCTGGTTTTTTTAAAATTCAAGAAAAAGTAATAAGAGCATTTAGAATTTATTGGCAATAAAGAGGTGCAGGAGGTGGAAGTCTCTAAATGCAGAAAAAGTACAAATAGTGTGCAAAAGGTATTCATTTATAGAAGTGTGTTTTGTGCAAATTAATTCTATTTTGGAGACGTCGATGTCGTTGTTAAAGGAAACTCCAAATGCTTTCCCAAAAAATAACATCGAAGAACTCACTAAAAACCACAGTGATTGAAATACAAGAGGATTGCCAAAGAACTCAATGAACAACGTGGCATGAATTCTTAAGCGTCCAATGCAGATTGAAGTGAATACGAAAATGGACTTTGAATAGGAGTAATGCCGTCATATATGGTTCCTACAAGCAAAAGGTCCATCGATTGAAGAGAGCAAGCGCTCGTCGTTAAGGCGAAGGAGATCAAAGTGAGTGCAGTATCTTCAAAAATTGACATGACAGTTTTGTGAAAATCTTGTACAACTCTTGTATTTCTATGAGGAAAAATTAATTGTCTTTACTGAAAGAAATGTGGACAAAATAAAAAGTGAAATTCTTAGTTTTGAAGTATAGTCGGTGTTTGTAGTATTGCAGTACGTAAAGACAAAAAACATGTAAACAAAGAACACGCCTCAGAACACGCTTGACATGTACAAATATTATGTATTCCTATGGGAGAAGTATATGAGCATGATCTCTATCTTTCCTCAACAAAAGTGCATAGTTGTATATGAATTGAGTTTTGGTTGAACGGTAGAGCAGTAAATGAGAGGACATTGTGGGAGACCCTGAAATTATTTAAATTCATGTACTATATATTTGGGAAATTGATAGCAAGTGACCGTCGTGAACCATTTCGTTAAGGAATAAGCAACTCAAGGCACGTACAGGGGAGACTATCCACTTTTAGAATTTTAGGGAAAGATCCAAAGGATGTTTTTCAAATTATTTAGTATTGTATTTACAAAGAGTACGCAAGCAACGATTATAAAGTGATGAAACCAGTTAGAAGTAGATTGCAGAAAGAGAAGTACATTAGAAGTGGAAGCATGGCTATTTTTTTATTGAAGTCAACATCTATATAAGGAAGGAGAGGTAAACCGTTTGGTGCATACAGCATGTGGCATAAACGTTGTTGTGCGTCTGTCATCTGCATTTTGAATGTGAAAATCGAATTTAGTAAGGAATAATTTTTCTTAAAAACATGATTTGGTTTAATTTCACTTTCAACATGTAGACGTTTTCGACATGAAGCCTCTGTTGAAAACCTTTGATCAACAAGGGAAAGATGCATAGGCATTGCCGATAGAACTTGGTACTCCATTTTCAATAGTCAGCCGACACACAATTAAATATGGAAAGGTGGGAAACCAAAACTTTGGAAGCAAAAAGAAGCTGCAATGTAAATCTGAAAAACTTTAGGAAGACAGATAGAGGAGGTTACAAATGTCAGACATGCACTAACTACCATCTCATAGAAGATTAGAAACAATAATGTATTGTCTGTAGAATCGTGGATCATACTAAGGATTGCATGAAAATGCATACATGTGGATTAATCACAGTGCTAGTCGACACCACATGGATTGACTTCCAAGACACACAGACAATGACGAACCAACATATTCATGTTCAAAAGAAATCCACAGCAACTCATTTCTATTGAAAAGAAAGACGAACCAACTGTTCTTAACCCACACAAAGAACCAACACAATTTATGTTAATTTTGTATTGAAGATGAACACATTTCTCTGGTAGTGGATGTTGAACTTCTCAACAGCGCTTGTACTTTAGGTTTTGGATTTTTTATAAGAGACATGCTGCTTGATGGTGTGTTAGTGGAGCTAGCTAGCATAGAGTCTGTTTCAACACTTGCTTTAGGCTTCTCGGCATTGGAGTTGCCCCAATACTCTTTGCAGCAGCTCGTACTGTGGTTGCTTCTTACTCCTCCTTAAGCATGGTGATCTCAAGCCAACTTATTACAATAATTGGCACACAACATTAACTAACAAGACAATTGCTACACAACCAAAGGAAAGTCAATATTCAGTTGAAAAGGTAAAGATATTTTATTATTCAATCAAGCCAACCCGTTGACTCTTCAAAGTGAAACATCCTCAAGCTAAGAAAATGTGATCTTGGCGTAGGAAGGAATGCTTGAGTTGAATCTATATTTTTGTGCAATAACTTATTACAAAGCCTACTATCAAGCATCTTGGCCGGCCGACTTCTAGCTTTCCAAACAATAGAGCATTAGAAATAAAACACAAAAAATAGAAAGTTGACTATAATTATACATTTTCAAAATTTCAAAAGTTGATAACATCTTTCAATCCAATGAATCATCAAGACTAAAACCGTCAAAAACAGAGGATGCTCACAAAATACGAGGATCCTAAGCATCCTCAATTTCAAGTTGCTATGATCTAAAAGGCATCAGTGATCGCAAGCGTTACAAAGCCGTCAAATTCCAACAGATATTGACATGCGTAGTTACTGGAGTTACAAGTGCCATAAACAAAACAAGGAAATGACGTTGTCCTGATGGAAATCTTTCCATCATGTAAATATAAATATTTATATATATATTTGTTTGTTTTTAATAAATGAGTGATTAGAACTAAAAGGGTTGGTCGTGGTGAGAACCACGTTTTAATTCTTGTCACAGTGCAAAGCACAGCTCAGGGGGTAGGTAGCGAGCAGTCGGCCTTTGTTTCCTGCCTCTTCACCAGCGTGCCAAGCCGTGGCGCCCCGCCGCTCGACGGTCCCATCGGGGTTCGAACCCGCGATTCCGGATCAGCGGAATGCCTTTGACCACCGCTTTCCGGCCAACCAAGGTCACGGCTTGGCGATCGAAGAGTGATTCCAGATAGTTTTAAACACTCTAGTGGCACGTGGCTATCCTACGATTGCTTGCCTTGCATTTGTTTCCTTTAATTTCTAGTTTATATTGGCTTTGATAGATGTGTGTGAATAGTTTTGAACTAAATAAAATAGCCAAGGAGTTAGAAGAGAAAAATGAGTGTGAATAGGGAAGTAGATGGGATCTTTGGTGGGGTCTTAGGTAGGGAGATAAGGGGTATGGGCTGATGTGCTCCCACCACCACCTTAGAGAGGGGAGAAAAAGAGAGAGAGGAATCTTTCAGTTAGGTAGGAAGGGAGAGTTTTGTGTGTGTGGAGGAAAGGTTGAAAGGACCGAAACTTGTTATGTATGTAGCTCATGGAGCATGGATTTTTGAGTAATGAAATTTGAGTATGTTATTCTTGATGATGAGAGCTTTCCATAGAGTATTTGCAAATTGCAATTGAAGTTGTGAGCAAAAAGTTATTACGGTTTGAAGTTGTGAAGACCCAAGGCCTTCCATTGAGAGGGCAGAGGCTTCATCAAGCCATAACTTTTGCGTCGTTTGCTTGTTCATTTTGAAACTTAGAGGGTTTGTAGATCTTATTTATAGCTTTCTAAGAAGCTATTAAACTTGTGATTTGGAGTTTGGAGTGAGAAGTTATCATCTGCTGAAGCTTGGAGCAAAGATTGAGCTTGGAGGAGGAAGGCCGAGACTTCGACGGCCACAACTTTGGGTCAGTTGTTTTGTTGAAGTTGAAACTTTGGGAGTAGTTAGAATATGAGCTCACCTTTCTAGAATGAGTTCATTTGTGTGATTTGAGCTTAATATGCCAAAGTTAAGTAGTAATAAAGTTTGAGGTGTTTCTTGCCTTCTTAATTGAGAAAGCCGAGACCCTACACCTCATAACTTTTGGACAGTAGTTTGGATTGCAGTGAAATTTTCACAAGTTGTAGATGGTAGGGAGGGCTTTCCAAATTGCTATCACACTTGTGATTTGGAGTTGTTAAACAAAAGTTATTGAGTTTTGAAGAAGCAGTAGTTGGTTGCTAAGGGAGAAGAGGACCTCTACTTTGCTCGCTAATAACTTTTGGACAGTAGCTTAGTTTGAGTTGAAATTTATAGGATAGTTGTATTATGTTATTAGCTTTCCAAAAAGCTAAGACACTTAGAATTTAAGCTTGTAGATCATATGTGGCACTAGTTTGAAGATGGCAGCTTGTGTGGGGAAATAGTTTCTTTTGAAACTAGTTCAGATTTCTTCAAATTCGAATGAAGGAAGGTTTGAAGACTCAAGACTCAAGATTTTGAAGACTTGAAGATCCTTAAAGGGATCTTCAATGTGTTGTGGCTTGTGGCTCGTTGTCTTTTATGTTATTCCCAGCCGGTTTTGGAGGCTAGTTGCATATTTCCTTTCTGCTTTGTAAAACCTGTTGCGAGCTTGTGGGTATCCAATAAAGCCCCGTTTTATGTTTGTGGCGAAGAAGTGGGATTGATCACCCACATGGTCGATCTTTTATGTTGTTCCCACTGGTGAAAGGCGCTTCCTGGTCACCGTGGGTTTGAAATTAATGAGCCAATCTTTCGGACGGTCAGCTTGTGGTTTGGCCGTCCCGTTTTACCCGTCCGAGGACTTGTTTCTTATCACACACCCTTACCCTTGGCCCTATAGAGCCACTACAGGATAGGCCAACGGAAGATCAAGTGAAGATTCAAGTGAAGATTCGAGTTTTCAAGAGACCGACCCATATCATTCAACAACTTGCAGCTAGACACCCCGTGTGTTCCCTAAGCGCGCTCCTCTCTACCCGACAACGTCTTACAAAATTCTTAGCAAAAGAGCTAAGTGTGGTCTATACTACTCTCATTTGATATTTACAAGCTAAATTCTATTCAAAGCTCGTGAAGAAGCAAACATTGAACTATAGAGAAGAGATGAAGCCACGATCCAAGACAATGAACATCTTTGTAATGTTACAGTTACAGAAGTTGGAATTACAGAAACTAAGGACCAAGCATAAGCGCAACTTAGTTACTTAGGAAGGGAGATCCAGAAAGGAAACCCCCGCAATTACCTTGGTTTGTTTTGTTTCAAATCTTGACAAGGACACCACATCACTTAACTTCATCACAAAACAATGAATGATTTTTTTTCATCCTTTTAGTGCATGTGTGCACTAATTTATCAAAGTTCAACTAACTTAGATGTAATATACTTAAATTGATGCAGGCTGAAATATTATGAAAATGTATTAATTTCCAAATAAAAATGAAAATTTTTTTACTCTAATTTTGTCAAATGACACTAATTTTTTTGTCTCGCTAATAAGATAAATTAGAGTACTAGGAAGGAAGAGAAAATAACTCCAACTTTATATAGGTTGGAAAACATTAACTTTATAAACACAAAAACTATTCAATGATTGACTTTCAACATTTTAGGATCAAAATGAAGAACAAGAAATGCACATAATTGTTTGTCCATTCAATAGATAATTGCATGACTAATGATTACAATTATAGGCTTGGATATTCAAGGTTAAAAAATTCTTTGTTAAAAGGTTGCACTTTTCACGTCAATGGTAGCTATGTCAAAGACTCAAGGTTGTAATTGCAGTAGATAGCATGCAAGCAATGTTTGTAATTGCATAATTTGAGTAGTAGAAGAGGCAATCTTCACTAGAGTGATGAAGTTATTTATATTTGTAGATATCAATAAATGAAACTTTATTTGGAAATGTCTACTACATGAAAACATATTACAGATATATACACATTCCTCAATGGATGGAAGAATGGAAGCTAATAACACTATTTTTAAATAGATCTAAAATTAATTAAGATTTTTGGAGGTACACTTATATAGAGGCTTACATTATTTTTAGGTAAAGGCAATATTGAAGTCTACACCGTTTTTATAATATCTCAAATTATATAACTATCTTACAAATTCCATCCAACTTTCATCCATGGATATAGTTTCATCTAGTTTCATCTTAAGGGCTATTTGACCGAATTATGAAAGATGATGTGGCAATGAAGAAACACTTCTTTATCTTCCAAGCTGCACTATTGATTGGAAGCCTACAAAAAGGAAAAAAGGTTTACTATTAAACCTGTTGGACGTAAGTTTCTTTTGTTTAATAGAATTATGACCTCACTTATGGATCTTAGAATACTAACATTCAATGATTGGCAAATAGGATTTTTTGGTCTTTCTAATTTTGTGAAGATTATGCTATATAGATGATATTGAGGATTTTTTTTGACAACTATATAGATAGAGATATACTCCGTATGAGAATTCAATATTTCTATTTGTTACATTCACAAAGAGGAGATATGTTGCGAAGGACAAAATAATCCATTCACCTCCCTTCCATCATGGACATAATGAACACTCGAGACTAGAAGCTTGTCAAAATGTTGGAACTTATCAGTTGCAGCATCAAGCATGGGCATTGAGACAATATCTCAATCATATTTGTTGTGGATTTGATTTCATCACACCAAGTCACATTTGGATGCCATCTCTCTAAGGGCATGTTGCCATTGAGCTCCTAGACCTCCAAAAATTAGAGATGAGCATCTAGGAGCCTACACATTCAAAAAGTTTCCATTGGATTGTTGTACTTCAACTCATCGCTCTAAATAATAATTACCAGCTCCAAATCATTGAACAAAAATTACAATCAACTTGTTTTTTTCTTGAAAATATCCTCCCGAGCACAACATCTAGGCCCTCCAGATCCGCAAAGTTGATTTGCAAGGGCTAGAGGTCCAATCAGAGAGGAGCCCGCACTAGATTTTAAGTCAATGGAGAGCACCTGGACCTCTCAAACATGGAGGTCCAAGAGCCGAATGGCAACCACTTCTAAGGTATGGTTAGCAATTGAAAGAGACTACTTGCATTCATAAATCTTATTTGTGGAGTATGCAGTTATGATAAATTCTTTCAGTCCAATGAGTAACTAATTGTCTAAATTTTGAAGCACACTAAAATGCACTTTTAAACTTAAGTTCAAATGAAGAGCTATCAAATGCATTACACAATCCACCATATAAGTGTTGAAATGCAATTTTTTTATAAGTAAAAATTGCAAATAACTCCAAAATTTGAACTCCCTCCAAGCCAAATTTGAACTCTCTCCATGACAAACTTGAACACGCAAACTCACAAACTTGAACACAAAAATATCTTAAGTAATACTTCATTGCAATCCTAAACACTCTAGTAGCCTTTTATTTTAAAAAAATGTTGAAGGTGAATTCAACAAAAATCTTAACAAGTATTTTATCTCAATTCCAAAGCCTTCTCCAATCCCATTACCAAAAAGTACCGTTGAACTTGAATTCCAAAATAACTTAAGTGGTATTTGATTTCTATTTCAAATCTTTCTGAGATCATCCCATTGCACAAATTAAATTTTCAAGTTGAATGATTGAGTTCCAAAATAACATGACTAGTATTTAATTTCAATCCCAAGATCCAAACCGGTTTGGTATCCCCATTACAAAAATAAACCGTTGAACTTGAATTCCAAAATAACTTAAGTGGTATTTGATTTCTATCCCAAACCCTTCTAGGATCACCATTCTAAGAATACACCGTTGAAGTTTTGAAGACCCATATCCTTGTAGCCTCTTTTTGCAAAATCAAATCCTTCTAATACATTTCAATGCATTATAATTTTAATTTGATTTCAATCCAAAACCTTGTAGCTATTTATTTTAAAAAAAAAGCCTTCAACAAAAAGTCAAAAAAATATAAGTTGGTTATGATTTGATTTGTAAATTCCAAACCCTAAATCCCAAATAGGTTCTAATTAAAAGAATAAAAAATGAATCCTTAAATTTGAATATAAACAAATATATACCTTGTCTTTCATTAGGACTCCAACCCCTTTGGGATTCTATCACACAAATTTTATCCTTCTTGTTTGGAAGTTCATTTTCATTTTCAAAATTATTATTCTTTGGATGAGTCCTAGTTCACAAGTGCATGGTGAAGGCATGAAGGAGAGGTCCAGGCCCAAGAAGGGAGCAACATGCTTCCACACATCATCTTTGAACTCAAAAAGTAGTTGGACCCCTTAATGCAACCATTGACTTGAAGATATTCCCTTGAAATCAAATTAAATGCTGGCTGCATTAATGGGTTCCCCCTCTCCATGGAAAAGAAGAATCCCATGACCAAGTTCAACTTCTATTTCAACTTCCCCCCATATTGTGGCTAAGGAGTGGGATGTCCGTGCCCTGTCCAGGCGTCTGCGCCCCTGCGTTTTCACCTAGACGTCTGCGCCCTGACTAGGCGTCCGTGCCTTGATATGCGTGCAAGATTACCCACCCTTGGTAATCAGGCGAACACCGACCAGGTTCTATGCCTTTTATCTACTTTTTTAATATATAGAGGTGTCGTGAGCATGGTCCACTGTGCCTTCCAAGCAATGGATCTTTTTTGCTAACGTCTCTTAAGTGTTGTGGATGGCAATGAAACTAATTAGAAATGCATGGGTAACTAACAAGCTAACTGCAATGACCAAGATTGATAGTAAATCCTAACTACCTAACTCTCTATCCTATGTCTAGGGTTGGCTAGGTAGTTGGCGTCATTTCTAACGTCTCTAACTACGCAAAAGGAAAACCCTCACGTTTCTTCCATAAACCTCTACTACTAATTTTTACTTCCAATTTTGACTCTATGTTTTGATTTTTAACCTCGAGTTTTTACTCCTAAATTAACTCTAGATTTTTACTTCTAAAATTAATTCTAAATTTTTACTCCTAAAATTAACTCTAGATTTTTATTCCTAATTTAACTCTAAATTTTTACTCCTAAGTTAATTCTAACCCAAATTCCTAATCTCCGTCCATGGTTCCTTCCGTATGAAATTTTACTCCAACTCCTCTGTCTACCCTTACTACTTAATTTATCCTAACAAGGTCGAATTGAAGCCAAATCCTAAGTGTGATATGTTTTCGGGACCGTCTATCCTTAATCTAGCGACTTTTGAAATAAACACCTACTTGCATTAATTATGGCTTACTAATCACGCGTAAAGGGCTAATTAAGGAAATCAATGCTAGTTAGGAAAAAAACACCAGGGATTAATTCAAGAACTCACCTCTTCACTGGTGGTGTCGGAAATACGCTTGTCCACGTCCGTGTGCACATTTCCATACTCAATGGTGGTCCTTGTTTGAATTTCTCCCAAGCTCACGGCTTATTCTTTGGACAATTAGTACACCCGTATGATCTAACTTCTTCTTTCCTTTTCTTTCCCTTCCTCTCTTTTACACTAGTACTATTCTACCTATTCTTTTATGGACGTCTTACAACTATAGATTTGAATCCCAAGGAGGTGTTAATGTCCCTCCTACCCTCTTACACGACCTTGTCTTTGTGTCATCCTAATCCTCCTCCTAATGGTCACTATGAATTCCCAAGATTTCCTTCCCTAAGCCCACCTAGCCTAACCTAAGTCACTATTTATCATCTCTCTCCCCCCTTTCTCCTATTTCATTTTTTTCCCTCTAATTCTCTTCCATTGTATAGAGTGGGTTGTTTGGTTTGTGAGAGTGAGATGTCCTTTGTGTGCAGGTATGGCGGTGTTCCACTTTTTTCTCCCTCCTTCCCTTTTGTGGTTTTTAGACCCTACTCCTACTTTTCGACCCTAGCCCCCTCCGACTTATAGAATTTCAACCCCCCCTCTTTTAGGATAAAAATGAGCCTAAGCACCCCAACTGCCTGGCCCCCGAACTGCTGGCTCCCGACTGTCTGTGGCTGCTGTCGATGGCTGGTTGACTCTGATGGCTGGCTGCCGCTAGTTGGCTCGGTGGCTGGCCCGATAGCTGGCTGAACTTTGAAACTAATTCAACCTTGGGGACTGGCTGAACTTTGAAACTGATTTAATGTTGGGGACTTGGGACTGGTTTTGGAAAGCTAGGGGTTGCTAGACCGTGAGGAAACTGGCTGCTAGAACTAAGGGGAATCAGGCTTCTATGCTATGGAACAAGGGCTAGGGGGCTACACCTCTGACAACTGGAATCCCTTAACGACCTACATATTTTGGAAGCTAAACTCTGGAGGTCTTGACAAAGGTCTTGGAAACTAGACTTTGGAACGGAAATGCCGGGAAGGGTCAAATCTTTGCCACTAGGTTGGATTTAACACCAACTTTAGGACTTTGTGGTACCCCGGGGGTTCAAAGCTTCGCCGCCTAAACTTTTAACACCAAACTTTAAGACTCTAACTTTGTCACAAGTTCAAAGCTTCACCGTCTAGAGGGGTCCCACACACAATCTAGGACTTCTGACACTTACAGGTTCAAAGCTTCGCTGTTTATAGGGGTCCCACACATAGTGAACACGACTTTCAACAAAGGTTAGTTCCCAAATGGGGTCACTCTAACACAAGAATGCTTCCACGGGTTAGTGCTACTCAACAAACATGGGTTAGTACGATAAGGGTTGGTTTAAGCACTTCAAAAATCCACACTAAAGGCCCTCCAAAGCGGCATCGCCAAGGTATGTTGGGGGGTATCTTTAGGATTAGTACAATCAAACCAAGAATACTTGACAAAAAGAACCCGTTAGTCCAAATGAACAAGAAGATAAAGAGCCCAATGACACATAAAATAAAGTAGGAGGACTCCACAAAGAACTTCAAAGCTTGAACTTTAATAACAATGGAGCTCAAAAAGAGCTCAAAAAACACCGTAGAGGTTTCTTGGCTAAAACGCCAAAATCTCCCAACATAAGTTGGACCCACGGACCCAAAACAAGAATTTGGGGTCTTCTAGAGAGAAAAATGGGGACCTTAAATAGGTTTCCAAAGCCCCACCCCTCCCCTGGTGGTTCTCTACGCTGGACCAACCTCCTAACTTTTGGAGATTAACTCCAATTGTCAAACGGATTGTGCTATTGGCTCCAGATCGCCGTGTTTAATCTAGTAACCCCGCACCCCCCATATCGAGGCCAAAAACCCATCGTAGGCTAATTTAGTTTAAAAATCAAATCGTGGTAAAATCCTAGATCTTGGGGGTCTCCTATTTTGAAAAATGTAAATAGCCTAGGATCTCCGGTAGGTGTGAGAGAGTTGGAGAGGACTTTTGGTTGACTTCGTTTCGCCATCGTATGGTCCCAGGGTGCCGGTCAATGCGGCGGGGACCCCGCCACCAGGGTTGACGAATTGGAATGTCCGGGGGCAAATCACGTCCAAAAACCGGACGTCCGGACGCAGTTCGGGACGCAGCGGACGTAGTGACTACCGTCCAACGACCGGCGACCACCCTACGGGCGGACGGGGCGGACGGGCAAACAGCCGACGGGAAATTCGACTCGGACGGTCCCACCGTTCGATCCAGCGGACGGTCTGGCCGTCCGATCGATCGGACAGTCTGGCCGCCCGATCAAGCGGACAGTAGGTTCGTCCGATCAATCGGACGACCGAGTCCGCTTCGGGAGGTTTGGGAGGGCGTCCGCCGCCGGACCTACTTTAGGTCTGGTTGCCGACGGGTATATAGGCGGACGGCCCTTCCATTCTTCCTCACTTCTTCTCTCCATTAGAGGTGAAACCCGTGTCGGAAGTGGCAACTGTTGCTTCATTGTGCTAGTTGCTCCTACACGGGTGGAGAGTGAGGTCAATTATTTTGATATCATTTGTCGTCAGTCATGACGGTGAAAGGTACGAGCGAGGGTACTTCAACGATGACTTCAAGAGGTGGCAATCGCGGGAAGACAAAATCAAAGGGGGCTTCCCACGAGCTTCACTGGGACATTTTAGATGATCCAAATATCAAGGCGGAGAGCGAATGGGAGAAGGAGGAAGAAAATTATTGGACCTCCGAAATGTGCAAAAAATATGTGAAAATGTATCACATCAACAAGTTGTGGCCTCGTGAGGCCCACATTATGTACACACGAGGTTTCTGTTGCAAGCCATCGAACTGCAAGGATGGACATTTTGTCCATCGATTACTTGAGATTTGGTGGGCCCTCTTCGGAGACAAATCAATGAGTAAGGGCAACATAAACTACAGCGTGGCCTCTATGGTGTATGCTGAGCTCATATTGGCTCGGAAGGTGGACTAGAGCACATATCCAACAACAATTGCGGCTCCACTTTTGCTTAGAGAAGGGCAAAAAGATATTCTCGATTTGTATGATCCAAAGGCAAGTCCAAGTGAGGCACCAAAATCACAGAAGCGACAAAAAGATGGTATAATGCAATATAAAAAAGAGATCATGGAGGGGGGAAATATTGGAGTACATTTGGATTCTACGAAGATTCCAACTATAATGTCAAATGCCACGGTGGAAGGTGTTGACGGAGAGGTGTTTTTAACTCCTCGGACGAGTTGGATATGCACACGCGATTTTACATTTGTGGGTGAACAAAGTGGTGCTCCAAGCATGCGGCCCATTTCTAAAGAACCGGTGGCCCTGTCTGCACCACAAAAACATCGGGAAGAGGTTTGTCCCGAACAAATGGCAAGGGCCATTGCATCAATTGATAATATCATAGAGAGCAATGCTATAAATTTTAGGACACAAGTACCTTGCAATCAAGACTTGCCAACCACACCGAGCCCCGTATCGAGCCTCGTATTGGGCCCCGTATCAAGCCCTGTGTTGGGCCCCGTATCGAGCCCAAGAGTTGAAGGGCAGATGTTGCCAAAAAATGGAAAGCAACTTGATGGCATGGCGCAAAATGTGTCCATTGATGACAACTCATTGGATAAGAGCTATCCGCATTTGTCAACTCAAAATACAGCACAATTAGAGGATCTTCGTCATTTGCCAATGGCGAGTGAATTGGAAAGCTTGTTGGAAGCTTGTTGGAAGCTTGTTGGAAGCTTCTTATTTGTTTAGGGCACATCAACAAGACATCTCTCTTCAACCAGATCAAGTAATCGAGACAAATGAGGCCTGCCCTAGTAACCCCGCAAATGAAGCGGGCTCGAGTGAAACCGCAAACAAGGCCGGCCCGAGTAATCTCTTCGCCAAATACAGTGATAAATGGCCTAATTTTGTGGTCACCTCGAAGAGATTGTCGATTACAGCTAAATTTGCAGCTAGCATTGCTCCAAAACTTATGGAAGTTGCTGAGGAATTCACCAAATTCGGGCCCGATTTGGTGTATCGTGCCATGTCTTTTTTGGATTTCACCACGTCTTTGAAACCAATATTGGAGGAACGGGTCGAAAATTATCACAGGCTCCACCTCTTGACTCAAGAAAATGAAAAATATGAAGCCTTGAAAATAGAGCACGAGCAATTGAAGGGTGCATTAACAAGAGTTGAGAATGCATTGAACCGTTGATATGACACTTGAGTTGCTCAAAGGGAATTGATCGAGAAATTGGAGTACGAAATTGTAGGACTCAAGCAAAAGAATTTCAAGGATGGGGGATGTATTCTTCCAAAGACCGACGGAGCCGTGCGTATAGAAGCAGTTGAGGAAAACAACCAAAAGGAAGTAATATCCAAAACCGCCATGGATAATCCTCCTTCCACATTCCAAGACGCGTCCATGCAAATGGAAGGCCGCGAGTTCGAAGAGGTGAAGCATGAACTAGAGTCGATAACTCAACAAAATGTCTATTTGGAGGCACAGTATCAAAAAATGATGCAAGTAGTGGAGCTAGATAAATGCTTGCCAAAGAGTAGTTCCGACACTCGTTGGTTGACGTGGGTTCAAAAACTACAAGACAAACCGTTTGTAGTAACCCGAGAAATGAAGGGGCTTCTCAAATTAGCCATGAAGTCGAAGGAGCAATGCTATGCCATTTCCTCCAACTTCCTATCTATTAGAAGGATGTTTGAGGTACATCATAGGGGTTCAATTGACGTCACATATTGGGGGGACATGGATGCAATGTTTGAGCGATTGAATGACGTGCAGAAGATTGCGTCGAAGTCCATCAATTGGACCTTGGAAGTAGAAGAAGGTTGGGCCCCTTACAACACGCATTCAGCACACATCAAAGACGCGGACAAGATAGTAGTGCATGATGAAAGTTCAAATACGAAACTATTGGAGGGTAAATGCAGCCTTTGTCTAAATCATTTTGGTCCCGAGGACGCCTTAATCATGAGCCAAAGTCGCCACACTTTCCATATCACGTATATGGTGAAATCATCCCTCGTTCGTTCGATTTGTCCCGAGTGTCCTTCTCCTTTAAGCCCTAGGTTTTACGAAATGGTTGGGCACGAGGAGAGCATGCCCCCTAGCCACGAATACAATCGATGGACCCATCCACTTGACCAAAAGCCATTTCTATTCCAAAATTACATTCATTGAGGACGACCTGTAATTTGGGATGCGCAAAAACTCATGCATGATGTTTGTGAGAACTACAATGACGAATTGGATGACTTTGACTAATTGACTAGATGACGCGCAATAGAGAGGTGGAATTGCGGACCAGGGGTATTGAAGACTTGGACGCTCGAGAATTGTTTTGTCGTAACATGGGGGGGCACTGGAGCATCTTACATCAAAAGTTCTTCCGGTTTCGTGAAAAAGAAGTGCGGAAAGGAGAAGATGGTGTCTGGATAGAAGTGCAACCATCCCAAGAGTTTAATGAGCAGTACGGAGCATACAATCACAGCTTAATAGGGAGGGCCCTATTCTTATCAAAATTGAAAGAAGCTGCGCAAGTTCGTGCTGCTTTTAATGTAGATGGGCTATCAAGCACAGAACATGCACTCATGGAGGTGGTAAGTGCATTTGATAAGAGGATCACCGACATTATAACGACGTGGAGGACTTTTCTACATGGCACAGGGCAAGCAATCTCGTTGACCCCTCGAGATGATGACAAAGCGATAAATGTTATGATAGACAAGATTTATTCGGTTTTGAAAGCGTTAAAGGTAGAGGAAGTAAATTTGTCTCTCACGAGGAAAAATAAACGGAAGATTGAAGACGAAGATGACTACTCCAGAAACCAAACGACAATTCATTGCCGTGGATATGGAAGTCCGATCAAAAGGGGGTACAGCCTCTGGGTCGGGTGGTCCTCAAACTTGTAGAGCAAGTCAAAGACTTAAGGAACAAGAGGGCGCCTCTCATATTTACGCAAACGGTAGCGATGATGCAAAATAGTGTTTGTATTAGGGGGTTAACCAATGAAATTTGTTTTGTACTTATTTGAATCTCATGAGGATTCAATATTAGTAATATACAACACTCATGGTATGTCATGAGTTGTTTTTAATTAATGTATAAATATTTATGCAATACAAATATGTTTGGATTTGTTTTTTCATCATGATAAATTTTGCCTTATTTATTTGTCAAATATGTTTCTTTTGCGTATCTATTGCAGAAGATCATACCTATTGTACATTTGTACAAGATCGTTTGATGTTATTGTTATGTTATTTTCTATAACCCCGTGCCTACAAATCACCCATTTTCATTTGCACATACATTTCTATTCGCGTAATCCACTTGTCCGCCTGTCTGCACACTTCAAACATCTTACCAAAATTGTAAAAACCGCCTATCCGCCCGACAAGTTTTAGGTCGGCCCATCCGCCTGTCCGGTGTTCCAACGGCCCAGTTTTCCGTCCGCTAATCCGACGACCCAGCTTCCCGTCCGCCATCCGCCATTCGCTGTTCCGACAACCCAGCTACCCGTCCGCCTGACCGTTGTGGGAGGATTTTTTTTTTCCCCATATTCAACGGTCACAAACAGATAAAGACTATAAGAGTCCTGAAATTGACATTTACAAGCACTCCTAAGAAACTGAACGTTAAGATTTCCAAGGACTAAGAGCTGCAATTTTTTGTGTCCCTTGCTTGGTAATGCATAGTTCAGTGGAAAGGGGGGCCTTGTTTTCCAAGGCTTTGTGCATAAATATTTGAATGATTTTACCCAATTGTTATCATTACGTTTTGAATTTCTGATTTCAATATACAGAGCCTAAAACAGCCACCATAACCAAGGATTGGTCTTCTTGGTACGAAACCCTATCAAATAGAAAAGTATAATGCAAGGCTTGCAAATTGGTATTTGCCAAATAGCCGGTCCGTATGTTTAGTCATTTGGGATATGTAGGTACAGCGAGGAGTTGTGACAAAGGAATCAGCCTTTGTACCCAAATGACATTTGAAGTTCGAGGTCTATTTGTTCGTTGCAAGGGAGTGATTCCACAAAGAGGTACTCCATACAATGTGGATAGCAACGACACACCTATGCCTATGGTTGTTTGTGCTATGTCAAATGCGAGAGACACTGTGAACTCTACCGAAGAAGACTCATGCATGGCACCAGAGGAATATGTTGGTGGTTCTTCCCAAGGAAATCCAAGTACACAAGTATTAAGTGGACGTGGAACTGAGCGGACATCAAGCAGTAGGCCTCAAAGACAGAGTAGGCTAGTAGAGGAATTCAAAGAAGCAAATAAACGCATTTTGAATGCAATGTGGGTCAATTTTTATGCGGCAAATATACCATTTGTTGTAGCACGAAATCCAACCTTCAAAGAAGCAGTGAAGAAAACGGCGGAGTTTCACCAATCTTATAGCCCACCATCATACTATGATCTACGTTATAAATTGCTTGACCAAGCAAAGGTAGACTTAGAGGTCAATCTCCGTAAGCAAACAGAAACCAGTATTAGAAAGTTTGAAGCCACATTGTCTATTGATGGGTGGACCTCGATTTCGAATCGGCCATTGATAAATGCCATGCTTGTGTCATCCGCGGGTGAGCAATTCCTAGGATCGGTGGATACAACTGGAAAAACTAAAGATGCTCCATATTTGGCCTCTATATTAGAGAGTTTTATAGAACAAGTGGGCCCTGCAAACGTAGTGCAGGTGAGTACAGATAATGCGGCTGTAAATCCAGCAGCATGGAGTTTGGTATCTACTATCTATCCCCACATTTTTTTCCAAGGTTGCGTGGTGCATGCCTTGAATTTGTTGCTAAAAGATTGGACAAACGAACAATGGATTGATGACGTCGTGAAAGATTCCCGAAACAGAGTCAAATTCTTCAAGAAGAGGCACATGCCACTTGCGATACTTCGAAAATATTCGACGCAGTACAATTTGTTGTTGGCGGTGGAAACAAGATTTGCCTCGAATTACAACATGGTTGCACGTATGCTCAAGGTGAAAGCACAATTGCAGCAAACTGTGACGGACCCGCAATGGGAGGAATATGCTAGAAAGCACTCGCGAAAATCTAAAACTCATTTAGAATCCGAACGAGTGAAGAAGACCATTCTAAGTAGGCATTTTTGGCATCGTTGTCAAAATTTTGAAGATGTGACAGCTCCAATTGTCAATGCTCTTCATAATTTGGATGCGAAGACACCATGCATGGGCAAGGTGTTACATATTATGAGGAAACTAGAGAAGCACATTCTCGCTTTAGACAAAGAGCCTTTTTGTTTGGCTTTGGACAAAGCCATCCCGTTGGTAAAGGCGTTCTACAAGCGACGTGATATGGTGAAGACCAATTTACATTATGCAGGAGCACTTTTGAATCCCTACCTTCTTGAAGACAAAGAAGTAGCCAACGACACCGATGCCATGGCTGTATGCAAGCGCGTTTTGATGCAAATATATACACCTTTAGAGTACGCGAAGGTGGTGAAGGAATTTGTAGTCTTCCGCCATAGGGAACCTCCGTTCCACAACATGTTGGATTCAGGTGAACAACAATTGTCGGCACATGCTTGGTGGGATTTTGAGGGCGCACGCGGGAAGCTCATTGCTCCAATTGCCAAAAGGATTTTGGTCCAATCGGTATCATTGTCTTCATGTGAATAAAATTGGAGTAGCTATTCTTTTGTTCACAACAAATATCGGAACAAGTTGAAGCTACAAAGAGCACAGGATTTGGTATATGTGTATACCAATTCCAAAGTCCTCGGTGCATCAAAGCAAAATGACGAGAAGAAGTGGTACGATGAGAACCTCGAGTCAGAGGATTCGGCCTTGTCTTCATCGGAAGACGAGGGTGGTGAATCCGGTAAAGAAGTTGATCCCCTCATGGATGATGAAAATGACCACGGCATCCGCAATTTCGACGATGAACTGCTTCGGAGCCTACCTCGTTATGATGGAGACATCGGAGATGATTGTGAAGACCCTTACAAGTTTCCGTTGGATGAGGACGACTGTGAATATGACGAAGGTGGACCTTCCATAGCTAAATATTTAGATGGAACCGGGTTGTTGCATAGTAAAAACATTCTAGCAAATAGGAAAAATACTCATGCGAAGGTAGCGGAGGAAAATGAGAAAATGGTTATAGGTGATGAAACTTCCCAAATGGATGAAGTCATTCGAATTCCCGAGTGTCCATCCATGACAACGGTAGGAGCGGAAGAAAATGATCAACACAAAGACATGAGAGAGTGTGGGGTGAAGTCCCACACAAATGTGGTCAACCAAAATATTGAATTACCAAGGGCATTGACAAGTGAAACTATTGGACTTTTCGGCATTCAAAATGCCCAAGCACCTCGAATAGAGGGAAGTCAAGATCCATGTATATTAGAGTCCATGTGTCCAATGCCAAACCGCAACACCAAAGACATGAAGCACCTCGTGCGAGATCTTCAATTACCATCACGTAGCGGTCCTCGACATGCACTATATACAAGCGATAGCACGACTTTGAATGGTCCTGGAGACTCACGGTTTAAAGAACAACATTTGAGCAATTTGAAAGAATTGCGCATTGGAGCCAATCCAAATCCATCCGTTTCATCATACAACGATGATGTGCAAACATTGGAGTCTATGATTCGTCGATTTTCTGGCCA
The DNA here is from genome assembly GCA_951230915.1 of Antitrichia curtipendula. Taxonomy (NCBI): domain Eukaryota; kingdom Viridiplantae; phylum Streptophyta; class Bryopsida; order Hypnales; family Leucodontaceae; genus Antitrichia; species Antitrichia curtipendula. The sequence goes on along the minus strand of OX579638.1, from coordinate 8,916,330 downwards.
TGCAAAGCATTCTCCGATCAAATCTTCAAACCCTACATTGGAAGCTTTGTCTGCAGAGAAGACAAACATTCTAGGAGGTTCGGAAGCACGTCCACCCGCGGTGAAGGAGTCCAAAAAAGCTAAGAAGAAAAGAATAATGGAGCTTTTTGCAATCTCTCCATGGAAAAAATAAAATGTAGGTAGAACCCCCCTTGATGCAAGTCTGCCTCTAACCAAGCGAAAGGTGAAACCAATCCACGACCTTAAAGGAGGTATTGGAAAGTCTCTACTAAAAGTCAAAAGGGATCATAAGTTAGGTAGACCAATGAGATCAGGCGCATCGAAACAAGTACAAGAAGGAGGGAAGATTGTACAATCTTCATCAGATAGTATGCAAAATTCATCCAGTGACGATGATTCCGGATGGGATACAACAGGTCATAGTAGCGGGGTTGAAATCAAAGGAGATAGTGACTACCAACCTTAGTCCATAAAAATTGAAAAGATGTAAACTTGAGTGTTTAGTTTCTTCCCCTAAACACATTATGTTATGACAATTCATTGTTTGAACTTTAAGTTTCACTAGTAGAAAATGACGTCCAAATTAACAAAAAATCAACATATTTATGTTGATTTGGTTACTGCAATGTCCGATTTCACATTTTTTTGTTAATGGCGACATTTTTTTTGTTGATTTGGACATTCTTCACATTTTTTTTGTTAATGGCGACATTTTTTTTGTTGATTTGGACAATCAGTGACAAAATCAACAGATTTTTATTGAATACTTTTTGAACCTTCTAGAATCTTTTGGAATTTTATAGAATCTCTTGACATCTTCATTTTACAGTGTATTTAAAAAAAAAATTAAGCACACATTTCGGTGTTCCATAAAGTCAGCAGACTTTGGAGGTTATTTGCACATAATAAATGAACATTTTTCAAAGAACTTTCAACTGAAAAAAGTTGTGGAACTAAACCAACTTTCATCTCCAACAGTCTTTTTGAGATTTCAAATCTCCAATCAAAAGTTATGAATAAATTTTAGAGAAGTATTGGAAATTGTTTTTTTGGTAAATTCAGAAGACTTTGGAAGTCATTTTGGTATAGTAAAAGGATTTTTTGGAAAAAATTTTAAACTTAGAGAAGTTGTAAATTCTAGAAAACTTTCATCTCTTATAAACTGTTTGAAGTTTTGATCCTCCAATCAAAAGCTATGAACAAAATTCAGAGAGGATGTTCAAAAATGTCAAAAGTGATGATTTCCGAACCTCTCTCTAAACTTTGTCCAAAACTTTTGAATAAAATCTCCAAATCTCAAATGGAATTTTGGAGATGAAAGCTTTTTTGAATTACTACCTTTTCTTAGTTCAAAATCTTTTCAAAAAAGTTCTTCTACTATGCCAAAACAACCTCCAAAGTTTGCTGAATTTACAATGAAATAATTTTAAAAACCTATCTCCATTTTGTTAGGTTCCATGTTAATTTCTATGCTATTATCCGATTTCAAAATTTCTATATATATGGGAAGTATTTAAAATTTTATTTAGGAAATGTAGTCTAAAGGAAAAAGGGAGCAAATATAATTTGCTTACAATGAAAGAAATAGTAGGAATGCAAAAAAACATTTTCTTAAACATTTCTAGTCTTTACTTTCTTCAATCAAACTAGGTTTGAAGTAAAAAATTCAAATTTTTAATTTTTGTAATTTTAGAAATACAAAATTCAATTTGGTTTGATTAAGAATACAAAAATAATTAGAATGATTTCAAATTTTTTGGAGATGTTCCCAACATTAAACTACTGATATTAATTGTTAAATTTCAGAAAATGATACATTTATCAATTTTTAAATTTTTTGTAGGATCCAATTTGGTCAGGTTTGGCTTTCTACTCCTTTTGCTTGAAAATGTCTACAAACTTGGGAGAGTTTTTAGTTTTTTAATTTTTTAAATAAAAAAGTAATACATGTGCCTTAGATTCTAAAATCATTTTTTTGGAGGGCAATAAAGCATTTATTACCTTCTTATAATTTTTTTTCTCTAGAAGAGTTTTTTGCCTAAAGAGTTGATCATCCAAAATTACTATAATTTAAAAATATAATGGTCAATATTTTCCACAATTAATTCCGTGCATACTAGACAGATTATCCTTCACTTTTTTACGGTTAAAATTAAAAATTTCAAACACGTCCATTTGCAAAAAAACATCAAAATTAGGCAATTCATTGAAAACCTCCATTGTAAAAACATTGTTACGCCTTGAGGGGTTAAAGCCAAAAAATTGTAATTGTATCTGCAATGAGCTATCTAAAATCTCTATATTGCCATAAAATGCTAATTGGTCATTTAGAGGTTAAATTTTTAAATTTCCAATTGGATAAGTTTTATCTTTCAAAGAATTTATCTCAAAAATTGTATGTCAATTCTTGAACTTGCAAGTGTTCATTACATATTGAAGAAATATGCTGGAAATTTATACTTCAACCTTGAAAAAAATATTTTATATTCATGCTTGAAGGATATAGTATATACATATTTTTTTTAATAGCTTCATCATTCACAAATCGGTGTTTACAAATTTCAGCAGACTTCAGAGGCCGTTTTCAAATAGTAAATTAACTTATTTTCTTAAAACTTTTAACTAAGAAAAGTTGTTAAATGAAGGTATATTTCATCTCCAAAAATCCGTTTGCAATTTGGAGTCTTCAATGAAAAGTTATGGACAAAACTCAGAGAAGGGTTGGAATGGGCTCTTTTTTTTTACACTTTTAAACACCCTCTCTGATTTTTGTCCATAACTTTTTATTAAAGACTCCAAATTGCAAACAGATTTTTGGAGATGAAACTTAACTTCATTTAAGAACTTTTCTTAGTTGAAAGTCTTAAGACATAAGTTAATTTACTATGTGAAAACGGACCCTGAAGTTTGCTGACTTTCCGATGCAAATGAAAAAATAACCTAGAAGTAGTTAAATAGGAAACACACAATTTCTAGGACATGTTAACACACGTGTGGTCCATTGGTGAAAGAGAAGAGTTTTAACCCCAAGGTTTGGGGTTCAAACCCCGCTAGCGGCTTGCCCACGTGGCGGCCTAGCCCACATGGCAGGCTGCCCCGCCCGTGTGGCGGCCTTGTCCGCATGGCAGGCTGCCCTCGTGGCGGCCTTGCCCGGGTGGCAGGCTTTGCCCTCGTGGCGGCCTAGCCCACGTGGCAGGCTGCCCTCGTGGTGGTCTTGCCCGCGTGGTAGTTGCCACGTGGCAGTGAGGCATTGGTTAAAATTTATTAATTTATAAAATGTTTCCAATTTTTTTTTAAATTGTTGAAAAATTAACACTTTCTAGTTGCCAAATCAACACTTTCTAGTCACTTAATCAACACTTATGTGTTGATAAACCACACAAAAGTGTTCATTTTCATGTCCAAATCAACACTGTTTTGCTATGCAATGTCCAAGTCAACACATCCAAATCAACATGAGAATGAACAAAAAAAATCAACATTTTTTTGTCACTTTGGACGCTAAATTTTCTACTAGTGTTTGTAATACAAATTTGCTCATTCATGTTGTGCACACCATCAAAATTTTGTTTTTTCAAATACCTTAAAACTAGAGAAGAATTTGGACCGTCTGTCCACTTGTCCGCCCGTCCGCCCGTCCGCCTCGTGGCCCGTCTATGCCTTGGTCTCTTCCGTCCACCCCTCAGACTGTCCGACCGCCCGTCGGACCATCCCATTCGCCCCTCGGACTGTCCGACTTGCGGTCGAATCCTCCTGTCCGCGGAGCAAACTATTCGAGTACTCTTCGAACCATCCCGGCCGACCGGCCGATGAGGTGTACGTCTACTTAGCAGTTCATGTTTTTTTCTCATTTAGTGCAGCGTAGGATTCCTAAAATGGCCACGTCACCTTCAAAGAGTGTGCCTTCATGACAACAAGCATCCAATGTGAATACTTCAAAGACATTGAACTCCTCATGGGTCAAACATCAAAGTTCATTCTTCAATCTGCACATCATATTTTTAGGTTCAATCTTGAAATTAAACATCTCAATGATATTTTGAAATGACCATCTTGAAAGATCAAAATGAAATGCTACCTATAGTTCTAAATGTTTTTTCCTAATTTTTCTATGATAGATCATAGATTTAATTATTCAAAAATTTATTTGGATTTTAATCATATATTACTATATATTGCAAGACATCTCAATATTAAAATAATTATTTTTATGAAGAAATTTGTCGAAGTAAGCCAAATCCGACTTAATGTTATGAAACTAAAAACAATTGCTATGTACTTATATAATATTATTGCATCAAAGTCACAATTTTTTAAGATATTTGTATGCAAAGTTGTAGTATAGGATTTAAGATTTAGGGTTTAGGGTTCATGTCATTCATATAAATGTTGTCTAAATTAGAAGTGTATTTTGAAAATGGATGTGTGATAATATTTTGATGTAATATTAAAAAATCATTTGGGTCATGATAGTATAGATTGATACCTAATTACCTACTTATAAGAAATTGTCCCATTCAATGTCAAATAATGTTGTCAAAAATCATTTGGAGTTATATGTTGCGGTCTTGCAGAGTGCGGATCATGAAGTTAGAAAAAGCATATAGAGTTGTCTTATGTTTCTAGAATTCGAAATTCTTTATTCAAAATTGATATCAAAGAATATTAATTGTCTATTAGAATATTTTTTTCATTGGGATTAACAATTCTTCAATTCTTCAATTCTTCCAAAAGTTATTCGCGTATTATTTTTCATATAATAGTGCACTAATTTCTACTTCACAAATTTGAAAAAAATGAATGTGTAGTTCTTTTGAGTTTAACCCCTAAAGTCCCATTGTCCCATCGGGGGACAAAATGGATTTCAGATTTTTAGGCAGGCTCCTATGGCCTCAATATTTTTTGTAATTTTCTGAGTTTTTTTGGTATCTTTTAGAATAAATAACTTGGAGGATTCATTTCTGAATTGAATTCTAACAGTTAAAAAAAAAAAAAAAGTTTCACGAGGTCTAGATTCCTTGCTAGAATAATCTCACAGTTGAAATTAGTATATTTCAATTCTATTTTAGAGCTATTAATGATTTAATTTTTCCTTTGATCTTGAATCTACTTCTACTTAACAATTTTTTAATGAGTGCAAACTAAGTGTTTCTTTTTAAATATCTTTTTTTTAGATTCTCAACTCAATTATTTATCATATAAAATTAGACATTCACCATCACTAGAATAGCCTTTTTTAGTTAAAAAGGTTCAAAGCCAAAAAATGTAGTTAAGCAAGGTGCCTAAAAAGTAGGGATTAAACATTTCACATTTATTCATAACTCAATTGCCTAAATTTTGGCTAAAATGCACAAGGTGAAAGACGAACGTGAATATTCTTAAAAGGGTTGAATGACCAAACATCCCAATTTAGAAAAGCTAGAGAAGTAAACATTTAATTTTTAAATTCCATGCACAATTGCACATTGGTGAATTCTTTGAGGTATAAATTCATTCAACTAATGTGGGACAATGGTGTTGATAAAGTTACATAAAAAGTCTATTGTTGAATTTGTTTAACAAAATATATTCACATAAGAAATGAAAAATTGACTTCAAAGCTTTATTTGCGAACTTGTGAGTGCTATGAATTCAGGAAACACCTAAATCCAATCAAGAATACTCAAGTTAAGTCCTTAATTGAAGATGGTCCATATATTTCTTGAGGAACTTAATTTGCATTTGTTTTCATATTTTAAATTGGTTATGATTTCTTACATTTGTGACTTTAGAGTATACAGTTTAGAACTTAGATTTTAGGGTATAGGGTTTAGGGTATAGAGTTTAGGATGTAGGATTTAGTGTATAAGATTGAAGATCATTGCATTAAAAAATTGTTGGAGTTCTATTTAATGATTCAAGCTCTTTAAGTAAGAAAGTGTATCTCGATGAGATTTTTGTCTTTCCCATCCTTGTCATTATTTGCTGGTCGAGGTTGTTTTAGGAGTCAGATGATGCAGCTGTCCGCCTGGTTGGACGGCCTTGAAAAATCTCTCAGTTTCATCTTCACTTGACAGGGGCTGTCCGATCAGGCGCATTGCCCACGCGCCCGCTGATCAGACGGGCCCGTCCGACATTCCAACGCCTTTGCCGAAATCGTCCGATCAGTCGGACGGCCCAGAGCGGACGGCGGCCGTCCGATTCATCGAGGCCGTCCGATGAGTCGGACGGGTGGCGTCCGCCTGATCAGACGGTCCTGATGAGGTGGACGACTGTCCGTCCGCCTTGTCGGGTCCGTCCGATCAGGCGGACGATCGAGGCGTCCGCCTTCGATAAAAGGGTCGGACGGCCCAGAGCGGACGGCGGCCGTCCGATTCACCGGGGCCGTCCGATAAGTCGGACGGGTGGCGTCCACCTGATCGGATAGCCCTAACGAGGCGGACGATGATCCGTCCGCCTCTTTGGGTCCGTCCGATCAGGCGGACGGTCGAGGCGTCCGCCTTGGATAAAAGAGTCGGACGGCCCGTCCGATCCTCACTTTTATCTTCCCTCTTGTGTCATGCAAGAGAGAGCGGAGAGCTTGGTGGTTTATCCTCCATTGGATCCTTTCTAAGGGAAGATAAGAGTGTGATTTCTAGAGGGTACTTGTTGCTTTTTTTTTCTAGATTTCGTGTATGATCATCTGGCAAATCGTATATTGCCTTGTGGATTAGAAATTGCAAGTGTACTTCTAATTGTGATTTCATCACGATGCCGAGACCAAAGAAGGCTGCGAAGGACAAACGAGTGAAGCCGGACATTGAGGCTAGTATGGACGCTCCCTCTCTCGCTTGCAAAGCATTTCTCATTGAGTGCATTGTCAAATTTTATAAGTCGGAAACCACTGCATCGTTGTATACCAAATATGCAAGGTATGAAGACGAGTGCCCAAATAAATTCAAGGGAGATATGGCACAGAAGTTCATGGATGCTTTAAACGTACCCTATTGGATTCATGAAATGGAGAGGAAGGGCTTATAACAATTTTTGAGGAGCAGGGTCCATGATGCATTGTGGAATACAAAGGTGATCTTAGAGAAGTACGGGAAACAACACCGCGTAGGTGATGGCGCTTTTGAACAGGTCATTTTGAGGGCAAACTTGTTTGTTCGCCAGTGCACGCCTTTTGTAAAGAATCAAAATAGGCGAGGTTTAATGAGTTGGTGGAATAGTGATGAGGGACTTGTGGAGTTGCAACTTGGGCGACGACATCTCTTAGTGCTTCCGGAAACAGCAAGGGTGATTCCATAAGATGATCAAATCCTGAGGGATGGATACGCAACAATTCGAAGGGTCCAAATTGAAGGATGTCGTGAGATACCCACATTTTGGGAGTTCGCAGCAAAGGTATCTCATCAACAACGCTTACGACCTCAGCTCGCAAGGTTGGAACACCAAAACGAGTCAATGGTAGTGAGAATTCCACATGATGGAGTTATCCAGTTTTCTGCTGTTCATGCAACGCGGAACGAAGGGTACTCGTATTGGTAGAATGGTGGAACATTGAGGCAAATGTTAAAATTGGATAAGGAATATCCCGATAACATTGGCATTCGGTTGGCTTATTCTCAACCGACCCCGAAAGAGGTGACCAAAGTTTTTTTCTTGGTCGTTGGAGGAAGAAGCGCACAGAGCTTGCATGGGCACTAGTGCACCTCATGAATGCAGTGCATAGCGCTAGACATTTGCACAATGATCTTTCACTGGACAACATTATGTTTCACTTTCCCGATGATGAGTCACGTGTTTACATTGGAGTTTGCGATTGGGGCATGACTACTTTACGTAATGAACCAATGAAGTCCTTGTACACGTTCACCTCTCAGAGTGAGTGGATTGAGACCTTGAAAAGAGGTGGTGGGTGGACCCTTCTATTGCATACTTGCATATAAGAGATGCGGATGTGTCAACAATACCGGATTTATCACATAAATCGGAGGAATATGCGGTTGGTCGAATAGCTCAAGCCATCAACAATGGTTGCATGTCGGCAGACTATGTGAGCTTACATCGGGAAAATGAAGGACATACAAGATTTAGCCATGAGGATTTGGCAAAGATTTTTCACCTTTACTTGGAGCGCCTTTGTGATTCGGTGATTGATTCTCGCGGTAGCTTGTCTGTAAAAGTGAATACAGAAATCAATATGATTGCGTGCAAGGATTTTTTAGTATATATATGCACCATCAATGTATGCCAATATATGTGCACCCTTATAATTGATATAAAGTTTTGAAATGTTTGTGTGTTTTGAAACTTCCAATGTCCAATGTCTACCATCTATTTATGCATTCATCATATGTTTTGCTTGAAATCCTTGGATGAGAAGTGCAATGCAACAATTATTGTTGATGGATGTTAGCTTGGTATGGTTGGGTTCAAAATTGTGTAATCAATGTTGATTGTTGAACACATATAATGATAATAGAATTTCATTGTACGCAAATATTTTTTATATTGAAAAGCAATACAGTTGATACTTGAACGATACCGCTACTATGATACCAAGTACCAACCTCCAAATATATTTTAATACAATATATTTACATCAAAGTATTTTAGTATGTAAATGCTATTCGCCGAGATGCCGATATTGTTGTACTATGATTGCCACACTCCATAATCCAATGGCAAAAGATTCCAAGGCCCACTCGATTGTGAGACAATGACTAAAATAGCTCTACCTACTTTACTCGGAATCTGAATGGATGTCATCACTACGTTTTGGTGGTGTGGAACCGGATCCATAAGTGCCAAGATATGGTCCTCCGCCCCAAGTGCATCCATAGTCGCTTGGCATAGCTCCTTGATTGGAATTTCCATAGTAAGGACCCCCAAAAGTTGGAGGAGGAATTACATCACAGTGCTAAGACCTTCCTTGCCTTGGTTTGACATGACGAGAGCCTGTGTGGCGTTCATATGAACCACCCGTAGTAGATCCGGAATAGTATAGGGAGCCTCCTTGGCTAGATCCAAAATCATGTGTGGTTCCATGGCGGATGTGGCTAGTACGTGAGCCTGGAGCGGGGAGCAAAGAAAAAAAGAGCGGGGAGCAGGGATTATCGTAAAAAATCCAAAAATAAATAATTTTAATCCAAAATAGAATTTTTTTGTGATTTAAATTTTCAAAAATATAAATTTAGTGAAATTGGAACCTATGACCATGGGTCCAGAAGAGCCTACTACCAACAAAAATTGAAGAAAGTACATGTGAGAAAGAGGAAGAACTATTAATTAAGTTGGGAAAAGAAACAATACGAGGAACAAAAAAAAAAAAAAGAATTTGAAAACTATGAAAATAAAATAATGGATAAAACAAGAAGCTGGAGAAGGGGAGGAACAAAGACCGAGAGGGAGAGGAGGTATCAGAGAGAGGGAGAATATAAACCAATAAAAAAGGCAAAAGAGAAGAAAAGTGAGAGTGATGAAAAAATAAAAATATGGAAGATGAGAGAGGGAGAGGAAGAGTTTGAGAGACGGAGAGCTCAAGGAAGAGAGGGAAAAGTTGAGGGAGAAAGATGGAGAATAGAAAAACCCAATGAGTAAATAAAAGTGGATGAAAGAGAGGGCTAGAAGCAATATAGATTAAAAAGAGTTACACATTCAAGTGTGCATTAGATGGACTTTAGCATCTCAGAAGCAACTTTTGAGAAAGTTGACACGTATCAAATTCCTAGGGCCATGTTCACTCCTGCCCAAACATGCATAATTCAATGTAGGCAACTTACATAATATTTTTCAACTTGAGCCTGGAGTTCACCTGCATTTAATGTATTATGACAATAAATATTTTAATAGCTAGAAATGTTCCAAAAATTGAATGGGTCCATCTAAATGGTCAATAAAGAGTACAGCACAGGAGTGAGATTTGCATACCATAATTCCTAATCATAATTAGATTTAGTTACCAACATTTTCCACAGAACAATCAAATAGGGTTTACACATGATTTCCAAAAGCTGATAGTGGCCCTTTTAGTTTTACTACCAATTTTGAATGAATTCCATAAGGATTACATTTGGTGAATTTCTGGAATGCGATAAGCTAGGATACCGCTTTGTAGAATCTGCTTCACTTCATTGAAGCTAAAAGTTGGTGCATGTATGAAAGCATCTCTCTCGGCTACCTATAACAGTAAAAATAAAATAAAGATGCTTGGAACTTGCCCACCTCCCATGTCTGCCCAAAGACTTTATTGCCATATTTTTTTGAAGTTCAGACAAGAGCATTTAGGGAAAGTGCCAATGGTGATCAAGTACTATTGAACTTTTGGTGGAGCTCTAGAATCCAGGGTGATAATACACCTATATACTGGATGAGGAATCATCGTCACCTTACGTATCTGACCCTTCAAGGTGAGAGCGGACGCACAGTTGTTGGCCTGCTGAATATTGGGAGCATTGTTGTTCCTGCGGATGGACTTACCTGATCTGGTCTTAGGACACTCATTTGCATTAGCTAGAGCGGGAAATGAAGCGAGGCTAAAGGGAGGCTCTACCGTCCCAAAGAGTCTCTTTGGAGAGATGACTGCACGCTGTGGTAATTGAAAGCCAACACTCTCTAAATCAAGGATTTCCTTCTTCGACATCTCAAACTTGGGGGCTGCATACTCGCGTACGATGATCGTACTGATCCAGTGGCTTCATACCTGCGTACTATAATCGTACATATTACATGTATTTAGACGCACTAAATCAGTGTCATTAAATTTTTTTCCAAAAGCGTATAATTAATGTACTTTAATTATACAAATGTGATATCCAAAATGCACCTAAATAGTCTAAACTATACTGATAATAGTACAAAAATCGTAGGTTATTGATATTCATTGTTTTGGTACTGATTCAGTGTGTCCAAATACACGTAATATGTACGATTATAGTACGCAAGTATGAAGCCACTGAATCAGTACGATATCTGTTAAAAAATCGTCCTTCCTTAAGTTTGAGATGGAAAGGTTGGTCCCAATCTTCACTGGTCATATACTTGGGATGTCCGGTCTCGACTGTACCCACTTTCGCTTTGTACCTTTGACACAACGTTCGACGTCATCGTTGTAGAAGAACTCCATTTTCTCTGGCCTCTTCTTGTGAGCGTTTTGCATGACTCCAGTGTATGTGGGGGCTACAGTGGATTTGTTGCACTGAACAATTTTGGCCTTGCACTTCTTCTTGGTGATAGCTTGCTGCCTTGTTGGGCGAAGCAAGCCTTTGCTGAGGTCTTAGGCAGCCTTGCAATGTGCCACTCCGTCTCCTTACAAGCAGTTTCATATACAACAGTCACATGACTAGTTCTCCCTACGTCGGTCGTCATGTCTTGGTTGTTGAGTGCTTCGTCCTCTTGCAGCTCGGGAGAGAGTTCTTTCATTACATCGAAAAGACTGCAGCTCGCATGGTTAGCTCGGCTTGACCTGGTTGCAATCCGTGGACGAGAGAAGTTTACCTTATCCGGCCAGTGTGACTCGCCTTCAAAACCGAGAGGAACATTGGCTTTTCGCTTTTGGGAGCCAAAGACTTCCTCGCCAGCCAAATGAGGGTCACGAGTGCAGAAGAGCTCTGCTCCTAGCAGTTTGGCCATAGCAACGTTTAGCACTTTGGGGTTGTGAGTGTTTTAATCTCCCCCCTTCAGAGGTAAAACGTGCACACGGATTCTAGCGGCATGAAAAGTAATTTCTAGGGGATGAAATTAAACGTAGTGTTCTTTGGCCTTCCAAGCAATGGACACTTTGTTATGTTGATTTTACCTAATTTAAATGCTTCAAAACACACTAATAGTTAAGAAATGAAGGTTGTTAAGGGTTAATTAAATGCGATTAAACTTCTAGCTAACTAAAATTCTACCTTATGTAAATCAAAGAATACAATTTGCCTTTCCGAAATGGTAAAGCAAGCTGGATTCTAATATTCCTAGCAAACGTTATGCGTGGATGAAATCCGGCCCTAATTCTATCCTAAAAAACTTCATCCGTCAACTAAAAATAGCAAAATAATGTGAAATAAATCTAAATTTCAGAGTTAAAAGGTTGATTAAGTTAACTAATGGAATTTTGAGAAAAACCTAATTTTAACCTATTTTCGGAATTTTCATCCAAATTTAGGTCAAATCTTCATCCACACTTTTATCTTTTTAAATTAAAGTAATTTTAAAAGTAAAAGGTGGATTTGGAATCTTCAAAAGATTCTCTAAAAGATTATGGTTTCCAAAGATCCCCTAGTTGTTCCTTGAGAATATTCCTAATTGTTCTTTAATTAAGCCTAATTCTAAGTTATTATTCTAAATTTAGTGATTTTCTATAGTTTTATGGTTTTTTATGGGTAAAGTGATAAATTACTTCTTATAATGGTAAAAAGTAAGAATTTTGGACTTCTAGGTAAAAACTTATGAATGAATGGAAATTCCCCTTAGTTGGATGGAATTCGGTTTCAAATAAGTTTTATGTAGAATTTAAGGGATAAATTAGGGTTTAATCTCCCCAATTATTCTAATATTTCCTAGATTCTTAAATTATGTTAGATTTCTTTTGAAATTCCTTTGGATGAAATTACTATTTCGGTTTCCAAATTCACTCAAAGTTAATCTAATTATTACTTTCACGATTATAGTTAAGTTTTTTAAGGTTTTCAAATGATTTTAAATTTTAACTAGCTATCGGATTCCTAATTTTGTTAATTTTAGTTTTCTAATCTAATTTTTAAAGAATGAAAGCAAAAGAGAAAACAAAAGAAAAGTTTGGAAATTCATACCTCAGTATCGAGAATGTCGATCGTCCCATCATCGCAAAACACCATCATAATCGTCTCCTCAAAATTCTCCATTGCCTTTCATGTATTTGGAAGAAATCTTAGTACTATTGTTTCTAAACCTATCTAAAAAGTCCAAGTTTGTTAGTTTTGGCAATTTAAAACTAATCCTTTGATTTTAGGAAATTAATAATAAATTTAATTCATTTTTCCCAAGTTTTCAATGAATAGTAGTTTATTTGATTGCCAATTGTTTAATAGTTATTTTGTTAAATATTCCAAGATATTAGTTGGTGTTTGTTTGTATCTATTTGGCTTATTAGGCCTAATAAAACAAAACTCAAACAACAAAACAACAACTAATTTGTCTTTGGAATCCTAATTAATAACTAAAATCAACCGAGTGAATAGTAATCTAATAAAATAAGCTAAAATAATCAAAACAAATCTATCGATGAATAGTAAAAGGAATTTTGCAATCCAAACAATCTAACGTCAATAGTAAGATGCTAACGAAAAGAATAGAATAATCAAAACAATCCAAACTTCAATAGTAAGATTCTAACGAAAAGAATAGAATAATCAAAACAATCCAAATTTCAATAGTAAGATACTAACGAAAAGAATAGAATAATCAAAACAATTCCAAAATTCAATAGTAAGATACTAACCTTAACTCCTTTATTCTTCGTCCTTCCTTGTTAACCTTCTTATGATCTCGCTTTCTTCCACTTCTTATGATGTTGTTGTTGTTTGAATTCTTGGCGATGGCGGAGAGAGAATTTGAGAGGTTCAAGAACCGAGGCGAATGTTAGTTCAAAATCCTTAGTGTTCAAATTTTCCAAAATTTGCAAAAAAGTTGGTAGCGTGGCCACAACCGCCTATGCTTTTAGAATTAAGTTTTTGTCTATGATGATCTTACCAAGACTGTGAGTTTTGGAATTTTCAAAGTTTGGGCCTCTCCTGAGTTTTCAAACTCCAACACAACCCTGGACAGAATTTTCTTCAGACCAACCCCAGGCTTCCCGACCGACCCAGCTTCCCTTGCTGTCGCGTTTCTGCTCCCCGAAGTTCCCCGTTCCCCGATTGTTACCATCTTCAGCGAGGTCGTCCGTCGCTGTCCCGTCCAGGTCGTCAGGTCGTCAGGTCCTTCCGGTCAGCTCCCCCCGTCGTTTGCTAGTCCAGCCCCTTGTTGGGGCGGTTGCAGGTGATTCCCGTAGTTCCCGATCTCCGTTCCCGAGCCAGTTATCGAGAGTTCCTTACGATCGGGTTGTCAACTCTTTGCCGACCTGCGTACTGTCCAGCTGAACTGAATTTTCCATAATTAAAACAAAAGAAAGACTGGTCTTAATTTAAATAATTTCTGAGATACTTTCTCTTAATCAAACACACCTTAAAATTCAATGGAAAGTTAGCATTCTAGCTTCGATGCAAAGAAAGAATTGACAACAAAGATGAAGGAATTTTATGAATTTCTATGACAATTGTGAAATCTAATAACTTATCAAAATCAAAGCAATAAATGGTAAGTGTGGAAGCCAAATACCTCCAATCACGTGCGCCAAACAAAAGAGAAATTAATCAACGAGTTTTGGACTTTAAATAAGGTTCAAAAGAATCTTATTTTGTGATTCCAAGTCAACGGTTCGCCGTATGAGGTAAATCTAAGTTTCAAATGGCAAATTTTAACTTTTAAGGGCCAAAGCTTTGCCGTACGGGGGCAACCCCAGGACAAACGGAGCGATTCAAGTAAATCTTAAGTTTCAAGTACCCGTTTCCAGGTTTCAAAAAGTCAACGCTTCGCCATGCGGGAGCAACCCCAGGACAAACAGAGCTTCTTAAGCCAATTTAAGTATTTCGAAAGTTAGATTCTAAAGGAGGTACACATGAAAGTGTTTAACCGAACATTAGAAACGAATCTTCCGAAATTTCAAGTCAAAGTCAATCAATTAATTGCTAAAGGAGGTACACATGAAAGTGTTTAACCGAACATTAGCAATTAAACCTCAAATTCCTTTATACAACGAACTTTGAGTAGGAAATTAGTCTAAAATACTTTTGGCAAGGTCAAGCCTCGCCGCTTTAAGTATTTAGTACCAAATGCGTTCACGTGCTACAATGGATTAGTATTCAAGTAATCTTAAGCAAAGAATCAAAGTTTTGGGCCTTTCAACCTCCAAATTCAAAAGAAAGCAATAGGTTTTGAAGGGACCCTCTAGTCCTTCAAAACACAAGAGAATTAGTGAAGAGTACAAAGAATTTAGAAGGAATTAGCCAATTTTTGGCTTAAAAGTGCTCCAACAACGTGTTGGTAGCACAGCGGAGCAACAATAAGGAAATGAAAATAAGGTTTGGTCTGACAACATGTCAGTACCAAGAAAATGAGAGTGAGGTTATAAGAATGAGGGTACCAACAACCTCGGGGGGAGGCCTTTTATACTCGAGCCAAGCCCTCCCCGGTAAGTTGTCGGTTAAAAAACGTTTAACTAACTACCTAACTAAATTCTAAACTACTATGAGATATTTTGCATTTAATCTTTGTTTAATAGGAAGGAAGGTCCTCAAGCAAGTTCCTTGAAGGCTTTAATTAGCCTTGAAATCTTGCCTAAATCAAATCCTTGATTGTCCCCAAAGATTTTATGAAAATAACCCTAACTAACCTAGATAATTTGCAATTTAATCCTAGGTCAAATCCAAATATTCTTAGTTTAATCTAAATTGGCTTTTAAAGGAAAGATTTGACATCTTGACTAAATCCAATCTTCGATTTTTACCAAGATATTTTGTTAATTAACCTCGAATTACTACAAATTACTCTAAAAAAGTCAAACTAAGAGCTGACCCTATCTATCTTTTAGGGAAAAACTCCAATTTGGAAACCAATTGCGCCATCGCGTTTAGAAGACCCCAATTAGTCTAGGGGACCCCCTACCCCCTTTTTCCAGGCTGTAAATATTTGTAAAAACCACTAACGGTAATTCTAGAGAAAAGTCAAAATCCCAACTAATGGAATTTGAGTTTCCCGAGAAAACTAGTTGGCTAGGGTTGCTTGGAAGGTTCGTGGTAGTAAGAAAACATTCCTTGTTTGCGACATTCGGACACCGCTAGCTCCTGGCTCGCCGGTCAACTCGTCGTCGTGTTGTAAATTCTTGTTAAATTTGATGTTGATGCCGATTCGGGTACTTCTGACTATCAGAAAGTCTTCAAACTTGACAGGTCGCTCATTTAATACATAAAACTCTAATCTAATTTTTAGTGAGATTTTACCGTACTCTGGGTAATTTCCAAGAAATTACCATCAGTTTAAAAGGCGGTTGACTTTCCATGGAGTCATCGTGGAGTTTTGTAAAATCCCGAAACTTTTGGGCAATCTTTTGGGAAGTGTCCAAAGGCCAAGGGCAAAACCAAACCTCCAATAAGGATGCTAATTTTAGCAATTCTTTAATAATTTCCGCCCGGGGGGAAATTATTCTGGTACCGGGGTTGTTGTGGATGATTAGCTCCACTGTTGATCTCTTGGCATGCTTTTACCCTAAAAGCACCTTTCTGTAAGCTCCAATCACCTCGCCCTTCTTCTACTTTGCATTCTGATTCATATTCCTCAACATTTATAGGTCTTCATGTAACTAATCCATACTCTACATGAATTGGATCGAGATACTTCTAAACCTTAATATGGACTCTTGTACTTTAGCCAGGATGTCACATATATTCACATGTCAAGTGTTACATGGACAAGACACTAGAACTGGCTAACTCTCACTTCATTACATCTCTCTAATACGTTAATATGGACTCTAAGACACTGAATTTAAGATATAAACATAGAAAAGCATAGTATTTTGTGCTTTCCATGAATTTAGGAAGGTTCCTCACTAATCTGGTAGGGACTTCTACCAAACTCCTCTCAACTACTAATTCATGCTATTTTGCGTGAATTAACACTAAAAACTAACAATAAATCGCGAAAAATAAATCCAGAACTTCAAGTGCTAACTTGAGGGCTCACAGGGGTTCCCAGTTCGTTCGGCTGTGCATTGGGCAGCGCGAAGCTGCAATTCTTCTTTCCCGAGACCAGTGTCAACGCGGTCGCCCTTTAGATATTGGTAATATCGAACAACCTGCATGTGTGCACGGCAGGGTTGTCACACCGGGCAAGTCGCCCGTTCGTCCGGTTCGCCCGTCTGATTGAGGCTTTGCCCGTCCGATGTAGTCAACATGTTATTGACTTTATGTGAATTAAAAAAAAGGTTTACGTGGCTGCCAACTCAGACTCCGCGCGGACTTAAGTCGAACAAGGCGCGGACTTAAACAGGACGGGACGCACACTTAAGAGCGAGCACGGACTTAAACAGGACGGGGCGCGGACTTAAGTCCGGGCGCGGACCCTAAACAGGACGGGGCACGGACTCATGTGTGGGCACAGACTTAATTCGGGCAGAGAGCGGACTTAAGTCAGGGCGCGGACTTAAAAAGGACGGGTACGGACAGAGCGCGAACTTGTGTCAGGGCGCGAACATAATAATGTAGGGGCGTGGATTCATGTCAGGGCGCGGACTGAAGTTTGATTGGGCGCGGACTTTAACATAGGCGTCAACGGTATTTGGTTGGGGCGTGGATGCTGCTGCTCATTTTCCTCTTGGGAAGTGCTACATTGTTACATCCCTGCCTTTTTGAAGCCAGACATTTTTGGATTAAAACTTGGTAGTTACATACACATTTATACATTCATACAACATGCATTTGTTTATTATTTTGTATCTTCTATCTGCGCCAAATGTTTGATTTAGGGTTATAATTGCATTGTTCAAGAGTTTGGACATACATAGGTCATCAATTTTTACTTCATGCCAAAAAAAAAATAGTAATTGGAAAAAATAGTCTTTTGAATATATCCTTAGTTTTATATATGGAACAATGTTTGGCTGAGCCGATGAGGTAAAATGTACATGATCCTCTCTGAGGATAATAGATTAACTACGTTAACCTTTTCTTTCAACCTAACTTTCACTTGCCGAACTTTCTAGAGTGAAAAAAAAATTACGGTCTCCGATAACAACACTCAAGCATAATCCAACAGTACGGTGCCATCCTCAATTTATCAAGAACATCCGGGATGGACGCCCTTCCTTGCGGATCTTCGTTTTGAAGGCTTTTCAATTTCACTAGTAGGTTTGTATATTTCCACACATGGTCCTTGCGAAAATAAACTGGATCCCACTCTTGTTTCCAGATTTGAGCTGCTATCCATCCTGTGGCATATGCATCAGCAGCTTTAGAGTATAAATGTTTTTTTTCCATGACCTCCAGTGAGGTAGTTGAGCCTTGCTCTCCGTACAAATAGAACAATTCCGGAGCAGCAAACCTTCGAGCTGCTTTCTCCTTATCAAGTGCCTCCTGCTTTTGGTAACCGTATCTTGATGGCGTGTTCTCTAGGACTCGACTGGAAAGTCCCCAATCACAAATTCCCAAATATACTTTCTCTTTTTTCCATGGATCAAAATGGAGAAAAATATTGGATGTAGATATGTCGTTGTGTATGTAGTCTGCCTCGTGGCATTTGCCCACAATAACCAACAATGACAGTGCCAAGTTCACTCGATTTTTGCGGTATGTGGCAACCCACTGCAACTCGTCAATTGTCAATTGGGTATCCGTCATCTTCACAATGTCATCCACTTCCATTGATTCGGGAACTTTGGAATCGTATTTGCTTAGGAAATTAATTAAAGACCCGCCATTCCACCAAAGCGAATAACCTTCCATCGTTTTCGGATGCATGTATGTCAACCTAATGATGCCGGGATGCTTCACCGGACATCCTGTAGCCTCAACCAACATCTCGCAACGTTTTGCCTTTTGATCTGTGGTCTTCAAGTGCTTTCCCACAAACTCGAGCCAGGTGGGAATGTTCGCAAGTTTCGTAAGCCGCACCTTCCTCACGTGCCCGTAGGTACCTTCAGCCTCTCGTCCTAGCATTGTTACCACTTTTACCAACGGTGATAGCCAATACATTGATCCGCTCACACATTCATCCAGAATTTTTTCTTCCTGTGTTTCTTTCCACGGTTGTTTTGTTTTATGGCGACTTACGCTAAAGTTATGACACCAAGTCTCAACTATGCGTAATTTTGAAACAAATTCTAGATCTGCTTCATCCCAATTGCTCTTGTCCTCTTTCTTTTTCATACAATAACGCCAATTGTCCACAACATTGGTAGTCAGCTGAACCACCGTGTTATCCAAGAAGTCTGAGTATAACCAATAATCTGTGCAATTGTTGAACTGCTCAGATGCGGCAAACTTCTCGTCAAGCTCTCTCCGTAAATGCTCTACTAACGCATCGTAACCGTCGACATTCCTGTTCACATAGTTTCTCTCCAACGATGCAATGCTTCGCACTCTATAGAACTCCACCAATATTAGCCTAGCTTCATTTAAATATTGTAGTGGAGGCCAATTCGGATTCGGCAGCTTCTTTGCCCTCTTCTTCCCTGATGACGATGAAGGCTGTGATGAACCTGACGCCAATGACATGTGTGTTGGTGGAAGACTTTCTTCATCAATCTGCTCCATGTCCACGAACAGCGGACGCTTCCCAAACGAACCACTTCCTTCTGCTTGCATTTTGAAATCGTATTCTTCGTATATGATTGGTAAGTAATCTGAAGTGATATTCGTTGGAAAAAACGACAAAAAAACCGGATATGCTCTTAGGGCCAAGCCCCAAACTCCATCAATCTCCCTTATTAGACCCCTGAGTGAGCTAACGTGGGAGGCATCCAGAGAGGGCTTGGCAGGGGATAACTGGAGTGTGCAGGGATTATATAGTCCCCGCCCCTCGAACGCGCTTGCGCCCGACTACGTTCCCGCCCTGTCCCCAACGTTCCCGCCCGACGTCCGCGCGCGTACAGTTTGAGTTCCCGCCAGCTCGAACAGCGTCCCCGCACTGCAACTGCGTCCGCGCCATAGTCTGTAACGTCCCCGCCCATGCGGTTTTCAGTCCCCGCCCGTCCTTTTTGAGTCCCCGCCCGTCGGATTATATCCGGGATCGATGGCGCCCCCACCCTGTCCATGAAGTCCCCGCCCGGTCGATGAAGTCGCCATTTTTATTTTTAATTTTCTATTTTCTTGAATTCAGGGCCTTTTGGGGGGGAAAAAATTAATTCTCTTGGTTGATGCCCTATTTCCAAGGGTAATTCTAGATAAAATTTTAATGTCCCTTTCTTTACCCTATATTTTTGGATACGATTATTTGATTCAGGTCAATTTTTTATTTCTTTTACATACCCTATTTTCTTGGGTATATATCTTTGATTTATGTGTGTTTTTTATTTCATTTTTTATACCTTTGGGGGGGATTAAGACATTAAGCATTTAAGCCATGTTGGTTAGTATAAAAAATTCATTTTGTTTCACTTTCATACACAATTTGTTTCTTTAAGTAGGTCTCTTTGGTTTAGGTGAC
The DNA here is from genome assembly GCA_951230915.1 of Antitrichia curtipendula. Lineage (NCBI taxonomy): Eukaryota > Viridiplantae > Streptophyta > Bryopsida > Hypnales > Leucodontaceae > Antitrichia > Antitrichia curtipendula. The sequence goes on along the minus strand of OX579638.1, from coordinate 8,896,104 downwards.
ATTTTTCTTTTTTTTAAATCCTATTTTGTTTAGTTTAGGTACTCTGGTGGAAAATTAAAAAGAAAATCTTATTGTTCACGCCCTATTTTTGGATGTGGTTCATGTTTGTTTAGTTCAATTCTGCATTTATCTTTTTGCAGCCTATATTTTTTTATAGATTTTCCTTATTTAGGGGAGATTTTTATTTCTTTTTTCACACCCTATTTTAATGGACAAGAAACTTTGGTTAATATAAATAATTCTTCTTTTTTCCATACCCTATTTTCCAAGCTATGTCTCTTTGGTTCAAGTCACATTTTCATTTCTTTTTACACACCCTGTTTTCTTGCGTATGTCCCTTTGGTTTAGGTGTGATTTTTATTTCATTTTTTACACTTTATTTTTTAGATTAAGCCAATAAAACACGTTGGATAATATAAAAGATCCATTCTTCTTTACACACTTTTTCTTTTAAGTTTCAAGGACTCTAATGGAAAAAAATTATTTTTATTGTTCAAACCCAAATTTTTGGGGTAGTTCTCTTTGGCTTAGGTGAAATTTTTATTTCTTTTTCCACACCTTATTTTTTGGAATATGGCTCTTCGGTTTAGGTGACATTTTTATTTCTTTTTTCACACCCTATTTTAATGACAAGACACTTTGGTTAATATTAAACCTTTTTAAGACATCAAACCCTATTTTGGGGGCTAGATTTCCTTGGTGTAGGTGAATTCTTTATTTCTTCTTCCACACCTTATTCTTTGGGATAGGTCTCTTTGGTTTCGGTGAGATTTTTATTTCCTTTTCTTATTTTTTTTTTTTTTTGGAAGGGGGGGGGGGGGTGAACAAATGATAGACCCATTGCATTAAAAAAAAAAAAAAATACAAAAATAACCAAGCCCCAAAGGCTAATCAAATGAAAAAAATTGAGCAAAACAATTTAGTTTTTTTTCACACCTTCTTTTCCTGTAAAGGCATCTAAACAATTTTGTTCTTATTGTTCACACCGTATTTCGTGGAGTACGTCTCCTTGGTTTAGGTGAAATTTTGTCTTTCTTTTGGCACATCCCATACTTTGGCACATCCTATAGGTCTCTTACTTTCTTTGATGTACTTGAAAATTTTATTTCCTTTTCCAGACCCTATTTTTGGTATTTGACCCCAACTTCCCTTTTTTTAAATTTTCTTACTTTCTTCACCTTACGTCCCCGCCCTACGGAGAACTGTCCACACCCAGACAGATTTGCGTCCCCGCCCTGACGCAACTACGTCCCTGCCCAGATGTGATTACGTCCACGCCCTGTCCTTGCGTCCGCGCCCTAACGCAATTCCGTCCTCGCCCATGCTTTTCCGTCCCCGCCTAGCGAGACTGCATCCCCGCCCAGTGCTTGCGCCCCCCAGCGACTATATAAGTCCCTACCCATTCACTCAGTTCTTGCCTCACAACTTCCTGGGTCCTCCAATTCTTCATTGAGCTGGTTGCTTGGGCGGCTTTGTGGGGTCTTATTTATTACACACCCGTACTTTCCCAAAGTCCACGAGCGATGGAGACACCACCGAGGAGGACAAAAGCAGAACGAGACAAGACAAGAGAACGTGCCGGACAAAAGCATCCCAAGCGGCTGCACGTACTTCAAAATCCAGCGAAACTTGCATTCAAGGGATGGGAGGAGGTATTAGAACCGTGGAGTGCCGAAAATTGCGCTCAATACATAGAGTGGTGCCACATTGACAAGGCGTTCCCAGAAGAACGACACAATTTTCATCGACGATTTCACAAGGCGAACTTGAAGTATTGCACCGACGAAGAATTCAAAAATTGCTGCATTGAGGTGTACCAAGTTCTGTACGACCAGCCCACTGTGAAAAGAAACGAAGTCAATCTTTTCATTGCACATGGGGTCCACGCGGAAATAAAGCTTCATAAGCGAGTGGATTGGTCAACTTTAAATGACGTGGGTTCCAACGTCACTATTCCGACGCCGGCCAACGGATTTATTCCAAGGGGGGTAAAAAAGTATCCAGAGGGTGGTTTGGGCAGCATCGGGACGCAAATTACGAGCGTTGACAACTACGAGACCGATGATTCTAAAACAGATAGAGACTCGGATGGAACTCGTACTCCACTATGTCCACCTGGTCCTAGGGCTACGCAACGTACTAAAAGAAGGAGGGCCATGCAATTATCAATGGATGCCGCACTTGCAAATGCAGCGGTGGGCGAAGCTGACACGGATGTGGTCAACGCCTTGAAGATTCAATTGGCCAAAAAAGATCTCTTCATTCAAGGATTGAATGTCAATTTGGTTGAATGCGAGGCCAAACTGAAGGACAAGAGCGACTTACTATCGCAACGAGAACGTGACATAGAAGAACTTCGACAAGCTCTCGAAGCCGCTATGATGAGATATGAAGGGCGCGATCCAAGAGGGCATGCTCAAGGGATGCCTTCACAAGTAGATGGCACAGAAATATCTTTGGCTGAAGAAAATACAACGACTGCAGTGCTAGAAGGCGTGAGGGATCCCACCACAGGCCTCAATGAATCAGTTCTTGCACCGCTGCCAGCCATAAATGCTAGTGCATCCATGTCAGCAACACATGATTCATTATCGTTTGACGTATTAGATGCATTTGCGAACATACCAGTCGTAGGGTTGGTGGGCGCCCAAACGGTTGAAAATAGTGAAGAACTCACTGTTTTACGTGCCAACAATGTCGAGTTGCGAGGTCGGTTGGCTGCGTTGGTAGCACAATATTATCAGTGGAAGTTAGCATGCATCTTCACCGTCGATACGAACCGACAAATGGCCACGGAGTTCAAAAAGGTGGCCAACAATTACTTTGAGCACAATCAGGAGAGGGCCTTCGGTTTAACATCGTGGGCCCTTATAGACGATCTTTTTGATCGGGAAGACTGGGTAATGAAATCCATTGGTGGCAACATGAAGATCATTGACTGGTCCACACACAACTGGGATTTCGCACACGCCATTTCTTCACATCTTATAGACGAGCCGAAGTTGTTGTGGCCACAACCTTCTAGCTTCGTTTTAGACGGGACCACGTGCATCATTTGTTTAAATCCATTTGGCCCCAAAGGTGGAATGCACTTAGGCACATGCGAGCACCTCTACCATCCGTTTTGTTTGATCAGTTTGATGATAACGCGTAGGCGATGCGTTGTATGCAAGGCTCCCTTCCACGAGCGCTTGTACGAGTTGTTCGGCCTGGTCCCATACATGCCACCGGATTGGGAATTTAATGTAATAAATTCCCCCCATAACTCTGATATATGGGGACAAGACCTTATTTGGAGTTGGCGTTTCAAGCATCACTCTGGAGAGAAATCAATGCTCACTAGAGAATGGGGTTGGGAAAACGATCCGACTGAGGTCGCACAAGTGTGTGAGAACTTGATTCCCATTAAAGACAAGTTCAGTCTCGGACAGCAAAATTTCTTTTACCAATGCTTCAACGGACATTGGGACGAAGCCACCAAACAATTCCGATTTGGACTTCATCCAAAATCATGGCGATGGGGACGTGATGGAGTGCATATCACTGATGATGACGGGGTTCAAGTTGTGGATGAGTCTGGATATGAAGTATTGGGAACTCAGGAGATGCTTATGATGTCAGAGTCGGAATGGGGAGAGATTTTTAAGAACGATGCAATGGATTATTTGCTCGACATGCACAATCCTGGGACGAAGCGTGCTCTTGAACAAATGCGTGGCTTGCAGTTTCTGAAGGCCATACTCGAGGAAGATGGACCAGCGAAACGAACCTGGTTTAGAGCTCGATGACTTCAGCTTGGCTCAGATGAGGACTGCATTGTAGAAGCCGAGGCAAACGACGATGAAGCAGGTCCTAGTGGTACGGCACAGAGCCCCATGAATATCGATTAAGTGCACTTCATGGTGTTGTAGATAACATCAAGGCACATCGCACAAAAGTACATAGCTACAGGCTTTAGACAGACTCGTAGAGTCTTTTTTTTCTACCGTAATTCATTACATATATTGATGTGCAGATAATAGTACAGTGACGAAATCATACATTTATTCCATTTTGTATTGTTGATGCATATGAAATGTATATACACTTTCTCTTTTCAGTATGTGCAAGTGGGATTTCTGAATTAATTCATTACATAGCTGTTGAATTCCTAATGAACTGCTATGTTTTCTAGGGCTATATAAAATTTTGTGCATGTATTTATGACTAGAGATTTCTTACTTTAACCCCTAAAGGACCAAGGCCATTTTTCTGCCAAAAAACACTCAAAACTGCCATTTCTATAGCAAAGAGTAAAAAAAATTGAAAATTGTTTTTTTTTCACATTTAACCATAGGATCGTATACCTAACTAGTATGAAAATGTATGGAAAAAATTTCAGAATTTTTGACCGCACAGATTGCAAGATATCTGCGTTTAAAGTGAAAAAAACAAGTTTTTCAGCACACTGCGGGACTAGATTTTATGACTTTGAACATTTTTAACTTAAATATTTTGCACTATAGAGTTTTGAGCTTTTAATCTTTATAGTGGAGAATTGAGTTGAGAGTCTAGGGGAAAAAAGAAAATTCAAAAAAACTTTATTTTCATTATTAAAGAAATTGTTAAGTAGAAGTAGCCAAGTAGGTACAAGATAGAAAGAAAATCTAAAATATTAATATCTTTTATATGGAATTAAAAATCACTAATCCCAATGGTGAGATAGTTCTAGCAAAAAAACTAAACCTTATGGAATTTTTTTTTTTGAAAAATTATAAAAATTACATTCAGAAATGAATCCTACAAGTTATTTTTTTAGGAAGATGCTCTAAGTGCCCGAAAAACAAGCTTGTCCATAACATTCTCATAAAAAAATCCAAATGAAATGAATCAAAGCTTTTCAGATAGACAAAAATATAATCTACAAGAAAAAAAAATTAGAAAAAAAAAAAAAAAAAAATGTAAATTTTTTTTGCTGCCCCTCGACCCCTGTTTTGAGCTTATTTGGGCATAACTTTTTTTCCCGGGCACCGATTGTGAAAAAAATTATATTCCCATAAAGCTAATCAGATTTTCTACCTCCAAAAAAAGTTTCAAAAAATCAGGAGAAAATTTCAGCTCGTAGGTACCTGCCCGAAAACCCATTTGTCCCCCGAGGGGACAATGGTCCTTTAGGAGTTAAGGCTTAAATTTTAATTGAAGGTGTGCTCTTGAATATTTCATTTGCACTAAATTCTAGGACATTTGGAAATGTAAGTCAAAAGTTATGGGCTTATACGTTATTTTCTGGTTTCATTGGACAAATGGATCAAGATTCTAAAAAATCACTTTTTTCTTTTTTTTTAATTTGGAAATTGGTTCTATATAGTATTACAATTGTATATATGTGGAAAGCTTTGAATCATTTAATTCTGATGAATGAGTCAAAAGTTATGAAAATTTTTAGTTTGTAGGCAGCTATGGATTCTCTACTACTTAGTGGCTACTGTAAAATAAATTTTGCAGTCCTTTGGCTCCTTCTTCGTACTCAATTTTCAATGTTCTTTAAAAAAAATTAAATCCTACAATGGCGATTGTTGATTAAAAAATGGCAACCTTTAAGATTGGCATTTTTCAAATTTATAATAAAATTATTTACCAGTCAGAATGTTGAACCTTCCTTAACTACTATGTACTTACTATTTTTTATCATTTAGTTGGACAATTCCAAATGTGGTGAATATTTTCAAGCATGAGGCATTGTAGCCAACGAAGGAACGAAATAGAATTTAACCCCTAAAGGCCCATTGTCCCCTGGAGGGACAAAATGAATTTAGGGCAGGCTCCTACGGTCTCAATATTTGTTGTAATTTTCTAAATTTTTTTGTGAAGATAGAGAATTACATTAGCTTTCCGAAAATGTAATTTTTATTTCAACCGGTGCCTGGTAGCAAAAGTTATGGTAGAAAAAATCCAAATTTTAGTTCGGCGGGCAGAAACAAAACCCTCACAAGAACTTTTAATTTTAATTTTTTTTTAATTTTTATCATATAGATTTTATTTTCATGCACATGGAAAGCTTCGATTCATTCCATTTGGATTTGTTATGCAAAAGTTATGGACAATCTTATTTTTTGGGCAATTACAGCATCTTCTTGAAAAAAATCAAAAAATAACTTGTAGGATTCATTTCTGAACTCAATTTTGACAATTAAAAAAAAAAAAAAATTGCACAAGGTTAAGATTTCTTGCTAGAACAATCTCACCGTTGAGATTAGTATATTTCAACCCTATCTTACAGCTATTAATGATTTCATTTTTCCTTCAATCTTAAACGTACTTCTACTTAACAAATTTTGAATGAGTGAAAACTAAGTGTTTCTTTTTTCAATTTTTCTTCCTAGATTCTAAACTCAATTCTTCAACATATAAAATTTGAAATTCAAAATCATTGGAGCAAAAATTTTAAGTTAAAAAGGTTGAAAGCCCGAAAATGTAGTTGAACGAGGTGCGAAAAAATTTGATTCCTTCACTTTAAATGCAAATATCTTGCAATCTACTTGGTCAAAGTTTCTAAAATTTCTTCCACACATTCTTACACTAGTTTAGTACAAGATCCTGTGGTAAAATATGCAAAAAACACATTAAATTTTTTTTTGGGCTCTTTGCTATATTAATGGCAGTTTTGAGTAGTTTTTGCCAGAAAATTGGCCTTGGGCCTTTAGGGGTTAAATAAGCACCACCATTGTGGACATGTTTTCATCCAAAAATTCGGAAGTCGAAGTAGGTCTAAGATAGTAAGATTTGAATGAAACAAAAAAATGTGTTAACAAAAATTGAATACATACAATTGAGACACCATAATCCCAATGGTAAGACTGTCCCTCCAAGTTCCAAATGAACCTTTCCTTAAAAAAAAAATTTAATTCAGAAATTTGTGAGTTGTTTTTTAAAGAACATGCAGACATTACCCGGTAAACAAGAGTTTCCATACCGTCTAAAATGAAATGGATAAATTGATATGGGGGAAAAAAAAAAACTTATAACAAACCATAAATAAAAGATGATATTTTCTCTTGGACCATTACTTCAATTGCAATCTGTACATGACATCCAAAATTGTATGATTGCATATCTAATATTAGGATTTTGCCATCTTGGAATATAGCAGTACAAGAAGAAGTATAAGAAATGTCAAAACTTGTGAGCGCGGCCATTGAAAAATCCATTATGAGTGGTTCATAATTTTAATTCAACAATTCTATTAGCAAGTGCTTGTGGAAAATCAACACATGTATTGTTGGCCATGAAAATATAATCTCCCCTTCAACTCTTTTGGAAAGTGGAGTAGATGAACTTCTCCATTTGGGTATTTAATCATACAAACTAGGAAGCATAAATGAGAGGCAAAGTACAAAAAACTGCAATTGATTATAGAGGAAGAATCCCATGCCGAAGTCCATTGTGCTGTTTCCCTAAGTCCCCGCCCGAACGTAAGTCCGCGCCCATGAGTCCTCGTCCTTCCTCCGTCCGCGCCCAGGAGTCCACGTCCGCGCGCAACAGACGCGACAGGGAATTATGTCCCCGCCCGGTCCTCCGTCCGCGCCCAGGAGTCCACGCCCGCGCGCAACAGATGCGACAGGGAATTACGTCCCCGCCCCAGGGTTCACGCCCGGCATTGAGTCCCTGCCATGCGTACGCGCCCAAACACTTTCAGAAACCATATCCTAGACGTTCAGCTGAAACCCATTTCCAAACCCTAAACCAGTAAACCTAATACCCTAAAACCCTGAAAACCATAAATCCTAACGTCCTTGATTACTTAAATTACTGAAGTAACTACCTCTATATGTCTTTCCTATTCCGCTTCTAAAAATATATGTCCATGTCGTTCAATGATGTTTTAATGATATGTTATCCATGTTTGCTTATTTAGAGAATTAAACTTTTAAGCCTTGTTACAACACTACGCCAAAAGGAAAAAAATTAATAAGGGTGGGAATGCTTCTCCACCGAATCCTTCTTGAGTTCTTGCCAACTCTTTCAATAGCATTTCCAAGCCCTCACGGTGAAACCACATTGGCAGTGGCTACCCTTATTCCCTTAAAGATAAAAAAAAATGGGGAGGGAGTGATTACGATTTTCATCATTTGAAGTGGCTACCCTTAAAGATAAAAAAAAATGGGGAGGGAGTGATTACGATTTTCATCATTTGAAGTGGCTACCCTTAAAGATAAAAAAAAAATGGGGAGGGAGTGATTACGATTTTCATCATTTGAAGTGGCTACCCTTAAAGATAAAAGAAAATGGGGAGGGAGTGATTACGATTTTCATCATTTGAAGTGGCTACCCTTAAAGATAAAAAAAAATGGGAAGGGAGTGATTACGATTTTCATCATTTGAAGTGGCTACCTTTAAAGATAAAAAAAAATGGGGAGGGAGTGATTACGATTTTCATCATTTGAAGTGGCTACCCTTAAAGATAAAAAAAAATGGGGAGGGAGTGATTACGATTTTCATCATTTGAAGTGGCTACCCTTAAAGATAAAAAAAAATGGGGAGGGAGTGATTACGATTTTCATCATTTGAAGTGGCTACCCTTAAAGATAAAAAAAAATGGGGAGGGAGTGATTACGATTTTTATCATTTGAAGTGGCTACCCTTAAAGATAAAAAAAAATGGGGAGAGAGTGGAACCGGGAGGGAGTGATTAAGATTTTCATCATTGGGAGTGGCTACCATTGAAGATTAAAAAAATTGGTAGAAGTGCTTGTCCACCAAACCTCTCTTGCAATTTCCGACAATGAAATTTTCAAAGCCTTGTGGGAACACACACTTGTGCCACGCCGAAAGAGATAATTAAATTAATAAAGATAGAAGTGCTTCGCCACCAAACCCTTTTCGCTAATTTCGACAATTACAAAATTATTTGCGATAACCGAACTCCAACAATGAAATGGATAAAAGTTCATTAAGGAATAAAATCCTTTGCTCCAAACAATGTTAATAGAGCCATTGATTTAGTTCTCTCTTTCCAAATTCAACAATGAAATGAATAACTGTTTGAAAAGGAATAGAGTACTATTTCCTAAAAATTGAACAATATGAAGGCAATGGCTAGAAATTGGAAATCCGTGTGTTTCATAATTTTAATTCAACAATTCCATAAGCAAGTGCTTATGAAAAAACAACACATGTATTGTTGGCCATTATAGTATAATTTCCCCTTGAATTCCTTTGGAAAGTGGAGTAGGTGTACTTTATTCATTTGCATATTTAATCATACAAACAAGGGAGCAGAAATGAGAGGCAAAGTGCAACAAATAAATGCAATCCACATTGAATGGAGAGGAAGAATCCCATGTCAAAGTCAAAGTCACAGCGAAGGTGCTGTTCACCTGAGTCCACGCCCTTGAGTCCCCGCTAGTCCGTAAGTCCGCGCCCCAGAACTAAGTCCGCGCCTCGAAATCCTTGCGTCCGCGCCCCGAAATCCTTGCGTCCGCGCCTGGACACTCCCGCAAGCCATTTTGGTTTCCGGGAGTGATTCTGAATTTCTTGAGTCCGCGCCCCATGCGTCTGCGCCCGGACACTCCTGCAAGCCATTTTGGTTTCCGGGAGTGATTCTGAATTCCTTGAGTCCGCGCCCCATGCGTCCGCGCCCGGATACTCCCGCAAGCCATTTCGGTTTCCGGGAGTGATTCTGAATTCCTTGAGTCCGCGCCCCATGCGTCCGCGCCCGGACACTCCCGCAACCCAAATGGCTTCCGGGAGTGATTCTGATTTCCTTGAGTCCGTGCCCCATGCGTCTGTGCCCGGACACTCCCACAAGCCATTTTGGTTTCCGGGAGTGATTCTGAATTCCTTGAGTCCGCGCCCCCCTGCGTCCACACCCGGACACTCCCGAAAGCCATTTGGCTTTGAATCTTTTTAGTTGAAATTATTTGCACTATTGATTTTGATTTTTTTCTTATTTATGTTAAGTAGTTGAGTTGAGAATGTACCAAGAAAAATTAGCAAGAAAAGCACTTAGTTTTCAGTTTTCACTCATTAAAAACTAATTGTTAAGCAGAGCTAGGTTCAAGATTGAAGAAATACTAAATTATTAATTGCTTTTAGATGAAATGGAATCACAATTATCCCAACAAAGAAATTGTTCTAGCAAGAAAATCTAGCCCTATTTAACAATTACTTTTTTTAAATTCTAAAAATTGCATTCAAAAATGAATTCTACAAGTTATTTTTTCGAGAAGATGCTTACATTGCTCGGAAAAACTAAGATTGTCCATAACTTTCTCATTATTAGTCACATGCAGACAAAAATATAATCTTTGAATCAAAAAATTTGAATAAATTTGTTAGACTTTTTGTGATTTTTTTTGGCCTGCCTGTCAAATTCCATTTTTGCTTATTTTGCCATAACTTTGGCTCCTAGGCATGAATGAAAATAAAAATTATATTTTCACAAAGCTCTTGCAAAAATACACAACCTCCAAAAATCCCAAAAAATATTACTAGAAATTGAGACAGTAGGAATCTGCCCGGACCCAATCACCGAAATTGTACCCCGAGGGGACAACTGGTCGTCCGGTCCTTTAGGGGTTAAAACAATCAAAAATTTGGTTACTTTTCTAAACCTATGTATCTTGTGCTTTGTGGTTGTATACAATTGAGAAAAGTGCATTTGTAGACCATCAAACTCAACATAAGCAACGTGAGGTTGTAGGTGCAATTATGATCTTAGACTTGCAGAAGAGGGCTTGTCACTGAAGCTTCAAATTACAACCAAAGAGCATACAATGTTTCCACATCAATACATGAACAATCTTAGGATCATGAACAGTCCTAGGTTTTATCAAATAAACAAATATACAATGCCCCTATGCCCCTAATGTATCTTACTAACGCCTGAACTGCATTGTTCACTGGTCAATTCAAAGAGGTCAAGCTTCATCAATATGGCGGCAGGCATGCTCAAAGTCTTCAATCCTCTTTTTGTATCCTTCTTCTTTAATATTGAACTCTTTTTGTATGATCTCCTTCTCTCGACGAAGTTGTGAAACTTCGCCCTTTAGGCCTTCAATAATCTTCAATAAAGAAGCATTGTCTAGGTTGAACATCCCTGTTTCCCCGTCCACCATATGTAATAACCCTTCTGTCATCATGGAAGGCTCCAACTTAGTCCCATCTCCTGAACATCCTTGCTCAAGTTGGTTCCACCTATCAATAACCGCGAGTTGTTCCCCCAAATTCTCAAGTGGTTCAAATGATGATCCAGCAACGTTGCTGTGAATTTCTGTTTCTTCCTGTTCGATACGAACACCTTCAATGCTCTCCGATGAAACCAAAGACTCATAATAAGACTGAAGTTGAGTGTCTCTTAGATTAAGCAATATTTCATTCCTCTCCTCCTTTGTGCATCCAGATTTGAGGTCAACATCTGAATCTTCGGACCATTGTACCAACTCATCTGCAGTGTGTTCTATAGCATATTTTGCCTTAGACAGGCCTCCATAGCTATACTTCCGTTCATGTGGAATCTCAATGCTCTCTGGAGCTTTCACAATTTGTGTTGAAGCAGTCTTTATCGTAGACCAATCTACACGACGAAGTAGTTTCTGCTCTGCATACACCATACGCAAGATGGCAAGGCTACATTCGTTTCTATTTACATACACGGTGCGATATAGGTGCTGATGTACTTGGATGCATCTTTCAAGGAACTTTGGGTCCTTGCAATAGTGCAGGTTGGCTACACTGCGCTTGCAGTGTTTTTTGTGCTCACTGTGTGGAAATACTTTATCTATGTGACACCAATCAATGTATTTGTCACAAGTTTTTTTAGTCCAAGGTTGTGGTTCGGTTTCCCAACCAGCAAAGGCTAGCTTATTTGAATCAAATAGAATATGCAAGCATTTTTTGGATGCTTTGCAATTGCGAGCCCTCCCCTTATCACGAGGCCTCATAGTACAAAGAACATCAACCGTTTCATTTACCGTGCCCTGACTAGATTGGGACATACTGCATCAAGATTTTAGCGCATGCTAAGAACAAATCTCAACTACAGAATAGTGCAATTGTTTTTAATTGGAAGGAAGGAAGTAGTGAAATGGACGTGACGAGTCCTGACTGCACTGCCGAGGTCTAATGCCCCAACATGGAGCTCTAGAGTGAATTCCACGATTTCAGGGCTGACCGGTCGGCATTGGGGAACGTACCCGGACCGGGTGGGTACTTATGGGCCATGGCGCGCACACGAAGAGCGCACTCCGTTCCCGCCCAGTGGAACTGTCCGGGCGCGGACGTCCCCGCCCGGCAATGTGTCCGGGCGCGGACTTCCGCGACAACGTCCCCGCCCATGCCCTGCGTCCACGCCTGACCTTCTCGCGTCCGCGCCCGGATTGTTTGCGTCCGCGCCCAAGCCCAACAACGTTCACGCCCATGCGACAAGTCTCCGCCTGTACTGACTAGGTCCCCGCCACTACAACGATATTGTATAAAAGCAGAGGGGGCAGTAAGAGGCCTTTTGTCTTCCACCCATGCCTCTTTCCAGATGTTCATTTTGAGTTCCTGGGTTTATTGAGATAGTGGGTGGAGGACTGCCCCGATTTTCTGCTGAGGTGATGTCAAAATCAGTTCAAGCAGACGATCGGCGCTAACAGTTGTTACTGGCACGTATTCCTTGAAGACATTGAAGAATCCTGAACCCTTGTTGAAACATCCTATTTTGCACTTACCCGGGGCTGTAATGGGTACCTTATGAAAACAAACGAGGGAGTGGGAACCGTGGTACGATTTTTCAGATGATGGAAGTAAAGTAACTTGCCTCTTCTGCAACAACACATTTAGCTACAAACGTGAGCGGGCTTTTGCGCATTTTGGGTTCAAAAACAAGTCGGATAAATCTTTGTGTCCCCAAATGCCTCGGGCTGTGCGGCATCGATTTGCCAACTGTGCAAACTTTGTTCCTCAACGAATGATGGTTGAAAACGTGGAAGGCATGCAGTCAGATCCGATTGCTCCAAGCATAGTTGGTCCCATAGCGAGTTCAAGCCAGTCCACTCAAAATGAAGTAATGGGGGGAGGGCAGACAAATGGTAGTCATCCATCCAAATCATTTGAGCCTCCGCAACGATCTATGAGCCGCGCTGCCTTAAATTCAACAAGATTTGGACCAGTACGTCAACAACGCATGGAAGATGCTATGAATATGGCAAAGATGAAGGACTTGGATGAAAAGTGGGCAAGTTTTTTCTATGAAGCGAATGTGCCATTCAATGTGGCGAGGAATCCAGCATTCATCGTGGTGGTGAGGGCAACCTCTGTAGCGCGCTTTGAATACAGTCCACCTTTGTACCATCAGTTTAGGACCCATTTGATTGAACCCAAGAGATTGCAAATCGAGAACGAGATCAAAGCAAAACCGGCCTTTGCTGTGAAGAATTATGGGGTCACGCTATGCACCGATGGTTGGGACAACGTCAATCGTCGGCCCCTAATGAACGTCATGATGTCTTGTCCCACTGGTGATGTGTTTTTGGGAAGCATAGACACGTTTGGGCAACTGAAGACCATGACGTATATAGCAGACCAAGTGAAAGCCTTCATCGACAAGGTGGGTCCCAAATATGTAACCCAAATTTGTACGGACAACGCCAAAAACATGCTTGGAGCAATGAAGGATGTCATTTCCACGTACCCACATATCTTCAAGCAGGGTTGTATGGCGCATACACTAGATTTGTTGTTGGAAGATTGGGCCAAACTCCCCGGTTTCAAGAACTTAATTGCCCGGGCAAAACACCTGTGCCAATACATTAGGGCCCATCATGCAACAATGTCCACTTTTCGTGAGTTGAGTCCAAACAAGCAGCTCTTAGTGCCTGCCGAAACCCGCTTTGCTTGTAACTTCCTGATGATGCAACGGTTGGTTCTATTGAGGACTGCACTGGAGGCCTTGATACTACACCCACGTGTTCAGAATTACATGGCGGGGTTACGAGATGTACCAAATGGTCCGCAATCGGCTACCATCGCAGGCTCTGTGGTCCACACTATTACAGAGCTAGGTTTTTGGCAACGATGCAGAGATTATGTATTCATAGTGGAAGACGTGCTGAAGGCCTTGCGTGTGTTTGATGGCCGAGAACCAGCCATGGGCAAGGCGTGGCTTACAATGCACAATTTGAGGGCACACGTGTTTTCACTGAGAGAGCCACCCTTCAACCTACCCGACGTCTTAGCTAACGAGTTGGAGATAACCTTCGAAAAAAGATGGAAATTCGGATTTACTGATCTTCACTATGCAAGTGCGTTGTTGAATCCATACATCAGGGACCATCCGCAGCTTAAAGAAGACGGAACTGCGCTGCGTGCATTGTATCGGGTTGTCCACAAATTAAAAGATGTGGTGGGTGTGCATTTTGATGTCGTCATGGAGGAACTAACTGAATACGAAGAGGGTACTGGACCATACAGTCCTGACGAAACACCCAACATTCGTGAGAGCAGTTTGCTTCCCCACCAATGGTGGCACCGGATCGCAGATCGGGCCTTGTCCAAAATAGCAGAGCGTGTTCTATCCCTTACATGTTCGGCATCGTCTTGTGAAAGGAATTGGAGTATGTATTCCTTTGTCCACAACAGGAGCAGAAATCGCTTGACAGTGGATAAGGCCGAAGCTTTGGTATACATCTATACCAATAGCCGTGTCCTTTGTCAGAGACCAGGGGCCGATTCAGTTCGTTGGTATGACGTAAATGTGCTCTTGGAGGATTCCGATCCAGATGCTCTTGGCCCCGTCCCGGTGAACGAACCTAATCGAGCATTTGCTGCATTGCAAGCAGAAGATGCGGAAGACGAAGAGATGGAAATGCCTAGGGCCCCTGCGCCATTCCGGGCAAATGTAGATTTGTGGGGAGAAGGGGCCAATCACCTTGAGGAAGCGAGGAATTACTACGGGGTTGGACCAGATCTCGATGGCAATATTCCTGAAAATCATTGGGGGCCCAGTCCTTGCCGCAACCTTTCACCTCCTCCTGTTCCAAACGAAGGCGTTGGTGGAGCATATGCTGGTCAACAAATCTCTTCTTCTTCCGAGGGTGAAGAAGCCAATGCAGCAATTCCTGGCAATGTTGATCCCCCCTCCGACGATGACAACAACAACGATCACCCCCGTCCAGGAAACAATGGAGGGAATAGAGACGACTCCAATGATGGGAATGGAGGGAATTTGGGGAATCGTACAACTCAAAATAATGATGGGTCTGCCCATAATGGCAACGGTAGTAGGAGACTTGGCGGGGTGGAAGGCCAAGCCGGTGACAATATATCCGAAACAAGGCACCATGCTACAAACATCAGAGGTACGAGAATGGCTCGTATAGATGCAACAAATGAACGACACATTGGTTTTGGGAGGCGTTTTGATCCTGAGCGTGTGGAAAATGATTACATTCTTCAAACACAATTTAGTGCTGCGCTCCCGCCTTCTTTTGCAGCTCCTATAATTGGTCATGGACGAGGCCGAGAGGTGCAACGGTCTATTCCATCTGCTACTAGAACTCCAAATCCTACCTCCATACATTTTGGAGAAGGATTAGGCTCTATAGGGAATGCTGAAGTGATGGTGGAGAACATTTCGAATACTACTAGAGGTGGAAGACCCCCTCAAATCCCTTGTGACCCCGCCATGGGTGAATATGTGTCGCGTTCTCGTGGTTCTCGCGGAGGAAAGAACACTAGCAGAGCATCATCGTCAACCCCCCCTACAAACCCTCTCCGGGGAATAGGAGTGAGACGCCATGGAGTGCTGATAGAACCGTTCACCCGAACGGACACTCCGGACCCCACTTTGACGACCACACCATCTGTGATTTCCGGAGGTCAAAGAGGACTGGCTGTAGAGGCTGATGGCACAGACCCTGCTGCAAAACGACACAAGAGGTTTGTGCCCAGATATCGTGGACGTGGAAGAATAGTCACTGAGCTTCGAAATGAAAATTCCGAGGTCGAGGGCTATCAGACCTTAGATGCTGTCGAAGATCCATTCGATTTTGATGGTGTAGACGACGAAGATGACAACAACGTGAATCACGACTGTGATGAGGTACCAGAAGATGCTGATGTGCGTATTCCAATTGCTCATCAAGCGGGGCCTTCTGGCCAGGAAGTCCGTAGATCAAGTCGTTTGAATAATGCAACGCAACCAACACCAGATCTTGAAGACAATTCAAGCACTTGAAAGAAAGATGCAGAATGAAGAGAAAGGGTTGGAATGTTCTTTTGATAACCAGCACAAAAGTCCATTTGTCAAGGAAGTATATGGCTAGATATTTAGTATACATTTATATCTTTAGCCATGTAGTCAGCGTGTCATGGTTGTATTGTTATTTTATTTTGCAATGCATGAAATCTATAAGTATTTCTAGTTATCACAATGATGAGAGCATGCGTCTTATTTTTTTAATGTGTCATGCATGTTAAATGCGCTTGCGAACCACATGGAATACTACATGCTTTGTGAGTTTGTGTTTTGCAAATTGCAATCTTTATTTGACATATTGCAAATAACTTATTATTAAATTTTACGTTTGAAAGTTGAAACTTCTAACTTTTTTATCATAAAGACCCATGAATTGGTTAAGTCCTAAGTAAATGTCCAAGGCAACTAATTATTATGTCGATAATACTGTGGAGGTAAATGAGCCCTAACTAAGTTCCTGATTTCAGTAGTTTATATTTTTGGAAAACTAAATTTGCGACCTATTTTTAACATCAAAAATCTAATTTGGAAATGATTGGTTAAGATTCTTCTTTTCAAAATTTCCGGAAAATCTCGGTCATTTTCAATCAATCATTTCCAAACCTCAGATGTCTTCATGCCGGAAGTCCGGAACATGAAAATGTTGGAGTCCGTAAGTTATCTTCTTGGGTTATTTTTTGTACATGATCTAATTTGAAATTGTATACTTACCGTTCTGCAAAAAATAGAAACAACTTACGAAAATAGACTGTGTCCATGCCCAGAATATCAAGGTATCCGCCCGCACAAACGCGTCTGCGCCCAAGAAATAAACGCTCGCGTCCAACTGAGTCCGCGCCCACTTTTTGCAAGTCCCCACCCCAACAGAGTCCGCGCCTTGAAATTATAAGTTACCGCCCTTCAACGTTTGCGCCTGAACGATAACGTCTCTGCCCGGACCCATACGTCCGCGCACAACAACTTTAAGTTACCGCTCGACTGAGTCCGAGCCCGGGGTATTACGTCCCCGCTACCTCTTAGCAGTTCGCGCCCCGATAGAATAAGTTCCCGCCCGATTACGTCCGCGCTCAGGGTATTACGTCCCCGCTACCTCTTAGCAGTTCGCGCCCCGACAATATAAGTTCCCGCCCGACTACGTCCACGCCCAGGAGAAAACGTCCCCGCCCTAACAGATACGACCCCGCCCGACGCTGGAAAGTTTCCGCCCATCCCAGTCCGCGTCCAAGCAACGACGTTACCGCCTGCACCATACGTCACCGCCCTCAGCGTCCGCGCCCAGGTTCCAACGTGGATTGACACGTCACGGAGTGAAGGTAAATCATTTTAATTTTTTTTAATTGGAAAAAATTCGACGCCCGAAGTGTCCGGTTTGCCCGTCCGTCCGGGACGTCCGGTGACCTTAGGGCGCCCGATGTGACAACCCTAGTGCCCAGATGAAATCATCGACAGTAGCAGTATACCAATTAGTACCTCGGTTGCCAGACTGTTGATTCTATTTGTGGTGCATTGATTCGGCGAGATTACAAGAAGGCATCTCAGTAAGCTCCGATTTGGTGAGATCCTGCCCATGATCAAGACACAGACAAAAATGAAATGGAGAAATGAAGAACCAGAATGCCACAAAGAGAAGACAGTGTCATATGCAAAGTGACGAACAATAGCGAACTTACCAACTACATGAATCCACCCCATTGGCGATAGGCCGATAGCGGAAATGCCAAAATGCCAACCAGAGCTCCAGACGGCTCAATCCCTCCTTGGATGTGGCCCCCGAGGAGAGCCACCATGCACGAATGGCAAGGTATAGAGTTTCGGATTCTGAAGCTGAAGCTGCATTTTTGTACTACCTATAGAGTTGACGGTGCTGGTGTTGAAGGTCGGCACGGATATTGGCCTTCGTATGCTTTTTAAGAGATTGGGCCCAATGGAAGAGGCATGTCCTCTCTTAGTCCTTCATGGGAATCATGGCATCACCACTACCGTAAATCACCCTAACAGCATTCTAATTTGCTTGCGTGTTGTCCGCCATGAAACCCTTGAACTTCGGTGATGGAACACCGTACCTTGCCATAACAGCATTCATGTTCTTCCAAAGTACCATCTGAGCAACAGCATCCTCTGACTGCATATTGCAGACTGCAATGGTCATGACTCGACAGTAAGCGGAGTTATACGCATGGCAAGCCATGGTGGTCCAATGCTTGACCCTTTTGACGTGATCAAACATAATCCATGATTTCTCCAGATCTCCTCCAGGCTGCATTCGTTTGACCAAGTGAACCCCAGATCCGGGTCCCACCTCCGACATCTTGAAAACATATACCTTGTCTAAGTCGGAGCCTTGTCCCGGAAACTTATTCTCCTGCACGTAGGCCCAGTGGCTACAGACTTTAAGTGTGGCGATGCCATCCATGACTCCAAATCTTCTAATGTATCTAAACGCAGTGACGTTTTTCTTGATGCTTGGGGAGCTCATGTACTTGCACTTCTCGAGAACAGGAACTAGCTCCTCCAGATTGAATTTTCGAACTGGCGCCCCTTCTGGATTAATGAGTAACACACCGACGAGCTCCTTACTAGCCTCTATGACAATTGCAGAGTTAGTAGCCTTGGGAGTCCTTTCGACCTGCTCCTCAATGAGCTGACGCGTTTTCTCTTTAATCTCCTGGTCTTCACCCACCTTTACAGGGTGGTCATGAACTTCCAGATGCAGGCAAGCACAAGTCATGTTAGCATCTCCATAGATATAATAGACTCTAGCAGCACAAGTTGCAACACAGGTCGGTGAAACTTTACAGATTTTGCAGACAAGTGTCAACCCAGCAGGTGCGGATTGGCCAGCCGGAATTGTCTTCACAGTGAATCCATCCCATTCCATCTCATTGACCTGGGAGGTGCGATGAATGCAGGTAGTGTATTTACACTCTTGATTGTCACATCGGAGGTGGCCAATACACGTAGAAGTGCGAAATGTCAAGCTGACATTACTCTTAATATTTGAAGTAACTGTTTTGGTCCAAGCATGACCATCATGACGCTTGTCCATTCTATGCATCATATAGAATGGACCCGTCTTTTGTACTAGTGGTAATTCGAAAAAGACATCTCCACTAAATGTAGGAGGTAGGAACTTAACCCTCTGGATGTGAAGAGTGTCAAAATCAAGTGTCTTGAAGACATTCCTAACTCCTTTGATAGCCCAAATACTCTTCAAAGAATCAACAACACTAAGGCACTCTTGAGTAAAGACAAGGGATGAAGGATGACTCAATTGAGAAGGAGACTTCAAACATGACTCATGAAAACTGCTATTGAGCAATGGAGAAGTCACGGGAAGTGGTACTAACGGCGAGTTCCCGTCTGAATCTTCACTCAGAATTGTGATGAACTCATCAACATGTTCTAACTTCACCCGTGTGGCCGAGGTGACCTGAACGGTGCTATTGGACGATCGGTGGGGTGTGACAAACTCCGTGGATGCTTCCATAACTGACTGATTCAAGCCGTATACTCGATATCTTCCAGCATTGAGTAACCATTTCTTGGTGGCTCCGTCACAAACTGGAGACTTGCCAATAGTGTGAACCAGATCTCCAGATTGTGCATCATAGACCTCTTCATCAATGAACATGATTTCCTCACTCATCTGGAACCTGAGACTCAACCTCAAAGAAGTGACATGAGCTACTCCGTCATTGCCTAACGGAAAAGATATTGGAACCCCTTGACCCTTTCACTATTAGAATAGATAACAACCAATCTAGGATTAGGGTCACAAGTAATATGAGCAGTCATGGTGAAACGAACGATTGAGAATGTGACTAGTGCTATTAGCATTTCCATGAAACCACAGAAATAATGGAACGGCCAAACGTATGGGGCTGTGAACCTGTCTTAGTTATCAAAAGAAAGACGTTTATGACTGCAAATTAAAGCAGGAATCGCCAAAATGAGGTTGTGTCAGACAAGAAGCTGAGTTCGGTAACACACAACTAATGGAAAGATATTTAAGAATGTAGGTCCGTTATGTTCATTGCACGTTGCAATTGATAAATGTGAGTAGGATCTATATACAGGAATTCATAAATGAGGGAAGTACCTATATCAATGGGGTAGTCTGCTAAGCATTTCAAATATTGGGAAATATTATTTGGAGATTAATGTTGTCGTTGAAATTCAAATTTTCGTAGAAGCATATTATGATTTATGACTTAAACATTAGTACTGGGGCTAATATTATAACTTCTATTAAAAGACTACAGAAAACATTATCACAATTAATGTATTTTGGTTTAGAGTGCCGAAGTAACGTTATATTCATTATTTTGAGAGTGTGGGAACCTCTCAAAATAATATTGTCCATTTAGATGTTCAAAATCCAAATATTAAGTGTATGCAATTCAGGTTGAGAATCACGACATTTATTAGTTGCAACATTGTCATTTCCATTAAAATGAGAGTTTTGTCACCAAATACAATCAGGTTTGGGTTATACTATTGTTTAAGATCATATAACTGAATTCTAAAACCATTGTTGAACACCAAGTCATGAGCTGAACGTTTGGTTGTGAGAAGCGATTCATCTCCTTGAGGAAGTCCAAATTCGATTCCTGCTGAAATCGTATGAGTGACTGAAAGTGATACATGACTTGGTAGTGCTAAGTGAGCTTTGCAGACAGGAAAGTTGTAACAATCAACGGGCCCCCTATCCAAAATTGTGACAAGTGCTTCACACGTTAACAAACTAAAGAGTGGTTATACCCACTGCCCTTTTTCTCAATCGCATTACATTTCTAAATCCATTTTGGACATACATTAAGCAAGTAAAATAATATAACATATCCAAAGAAGAGAATGTGGAAACACGTAATAGTAGGTATATATAAATAAAATTGAAGACAAAAAAATAGTAAATATCCAATATATGAAGTTAGCATACTATAACTAATTCGAGGGTAATATTCCAGAATGTCAAGTATATGAAGCCAAGCTTTGGTTGATGACTTCAATTTGAGCTGTAGGAATCTTGATCCTACACTCGCGAGTATCTCTTCTGTTCTGGGACTTCCATACTGTCATCAAAGCGTTTGTTTCTTCCCAAAGAGGTGGTTCGGTTTCATCAACCTTCCAACGTAGACCTCTTTCACTGTCCCATCCTGTATAGAAATCTCGAACATCCTGATTCCTTGATGTCGGACAAAAGTATTGAATGAGCACGCAATTTGGCTTCCCAGGATTGCAGTTCGGATCGGACAACGCCCTCGCAATCCAAACTGGTTGACTTTCACCATCCGCAGGTCGAACTGCAACAAAGTACCCTTCGTAGAGATCCCGCGCCACCCTGAAGGATGGTTGCGGGCGATCCCTCAAAGGCCCAACATAAGCGTCATCCACACCATATTCTTCAAGGTCCTCGCCATCTTCGTCTAATTGATCTGCTTCTGTTGCTTGTACCCGAGTAGTTGGCCAAAACCCGTCTTTCAAAACAGTGGACAATGGTAGTGGCTCCTGCAGAGCAATCTTAACACCATACCAATAGCGCACCACTGGCTCGTACCGTCTCCGACATTCTCCAGTGACGTCTGCATTGCATAGATTCTCCCAGTACTTCACGAATCCAGACACACCTTTCACAATGTCTTCCACACCTTTCATTGCCTTTTGTGGACCGACAACGGTACACCGCGCGGCCATTGACTTCGCCCTTCAGCATCTTCTTTCCACAACTTAATGCCTCCTCCATCCTTGCCCAACCAATCTTCATCCGTACACTTCAATTTGTACTTCATGACTGGACAACCCGTCGAATCTAGATAGAACTTCACTTGTTGTGGTCTTGTGTGTCCTATGAGAATCTCATCGCCGTCCATCCATTTACCAGCAATGAAACCCTTGAAATCGGGCACCTCTTCTATGAGATGAGGGATAGTAGGAATGGACTCTACATCCATGAAGGACTTCATGAGGGCCGGGATTGTTGGGAAGTTCTCCTTCTTCAAGAGCATGCTCCATCTTCCAAACAACGCATCAATATCATTGTGCGTATGACCCACAATCATGAAGTTCACATACACTTCTCGAAAGATCTTGTTCGCAACAAGTAGAGACCAAAAACAGAAAACGTATCTGTTCTTGTTGTCACCTGTGGCATTGTCCATTTGCACATTGAGAATAGGGGGCAAAGGCATTGCTGGAACTAAGTTGATTGGCGGAGAAGGAAGTGAATTTTTGCACATCTCAGCTCCCTTCAACACTGCACGAAACAAATTGGTGGACCCCAAACCCACAAGCAACTGCCGGGAAGAAGACTTGGGAGGCAACTCCAAATCTCGCAACAACTTTGCCATGGAGCCAATGGTGTAGTTTGAATCTTTTGGGAAGAGATCCAAGCCATAATGATCATAACGCACATCTCCATGACCATGCGCAATCATGCCCGTGACAGACACAGGCAACTTCATGAGACCATCAACATCTTTACTCTTGTGGGAGAAGATTGGACAAGCTGTTTTCGCGTGGTCCATTTTGTCATGCATGATTGTGAGGCACTCATGAGGTGAAGTAAGTGATCGGTAGCGATTTGCATAGTATAGCTCTCGATGAGCACGAGCAATTGCTAGATGTTTGTCCAACCTCCGTGACCACTTCAAAGCAATGACAGACCCAGCAAGAGCACGCCTCCTAAGCTCTTGCAATTTGTCACAAGTAGCACACCGTGCGAAATTGTCCCCTGGTTTCTTCACCTCATACTCTGGAAATGCTGAACATCTAATCTTGCTCAAGTTTGAAATGGAGACCTCCTTCAATCCAAAAGCAGCATTCGCTTCATTTTGCCCTTCCATTGGAAGGTGGAGGGGAGAATCATGGATACAACCTTTTCCTCCGACTTCAGTGTCTTTGTACGATGTGGCATGTGATCCGCCTCTTTCTCTAGGATGCACTTCAATGTTGCAGTAGCTTGTTGAGTGTGCTTTCTTGGCTTCACCAATCCTTTGTTGCCGTGCTCCATTGCTTCCCGTCCGACCTTCATGTACGTTTGGTAGCGGAAGAAGGTGGATTCCGGGACCCCTGAAATATGCATCCACGCTCGCATGCACACCGGTATCTCTTCAATTGTTACCATTCTTCTTCCACGTTGGTCAAGATGGGTTTGTCTATGCACTTCCGTTTTCATAAAGGCTCTGTGTTTGAAGGTTGAATTCTGGTACATGCGTTCACGAAAGGCTCGTATCTTATCCCTGGGGAATGGCTGAACACAATTCAGCCGACAACATACTTTGCTGGACACCAAGTTGATGGAATCTTGAGTGAGTAGTTCTTTTGTTCATGCAGTAGTCTCGCGGGGCGGATTTCGGATGGTACTTGTATACGGACGCGCAGACGTCGAAGATGGTGGATTTAGGAGAGCCACTTGGAGGCGATTGAAATTATCTCGAGCCTCATGATCACGTAGACTAGCTCCAAGGCAATGGACTAAATGAATAGGCCAAGCTTCAAACACAGAATGTTTATGTAGTATAAGAATTAAAGCTTACAAGAATAATGTAAGATCGACTTGACCCTAACGTCCACAATATGCAACTACCTCGGAGAAAGAAAATACCAGAACGGTGACAATGACAATGCATATTCAGTTTAATAAAGAACTAGATAAGCATTTAGTCTATCCACCCTCACCGTTCTTATTCAAGTCGACTCGACCTGAACGCCATCATCTGGCAACGAACTAAAACCTAAACGATGACACCCTCGATAAGGAGACAAGCATAATCCGTATAATCCACGAGATTCACTATCAGGTCGAGTCGACCTAAATCAAAGTATTCAGTTACACAGGACTCATTCGTAGCAAAACTAATGATAATCCTGACATAGAAAAGGACACAGCTTCATATGCTTCAAGTATGATTCAACACATGTGACAACCATTATTCGAGTTCAAGGCATTTAGGTCGAGTCGACCTAATACTCATTTTAGACAGTAGAATATACGGTTAAAGACGAATGTCAGTATGGACCACTTTAGAGATATTTTAAGCAAATCTTCTAATGAACTAGTGTACTCCGATTTAGGTCGAACCGACCTAAAATGATGAGGTTATCCTGTTATTTTGTATGGGATATCATAGTATTTACATCGGGAGGCCTGAGGCCTGGAGTTCCAATTACTATATGAAGAACTTATAAATTACATTACACTGCACACCATTCAGGTCGCCTCGACCTGAATGTTCCCGGGCTTTACGGAGGTATTAGATAAGAGACACTGATTTCCCATTCCGTATTTTATGGCGATAAAATCGGGACCACATTCACACAGACTCCTTCAGTGCCTCATAAAACTATGAACCGATCTAATGCGTTCACAGACAACCATCAGTGCAAAAAACAAGAGCATCGACCTACTACACTGAACATATCCTACGCACGATCGGAAGTCTACATCCTCGTCATCTGGACAATAATTGATGGAATGGAAATTCTCTGAAGGAACTACTGAGTCGTTGAAAACGTACTTGGAGCCCGAGCGCCTTAGATCGCACTGAACGTCGGAGTAACCAAACACCCTGAATGCACAATATTTGAATGACTCTCATCAACAACGCTGAAACAATAGCCCACGAACAAAGACAACTTGCACTCCGAGGTGCAGAGTCTAGCAAATGTGAAAGATAACACCCGAATCCGGACGTCGGCCACATCCGATAACTTCTTGGCGGGGACGGGAGGGCGGGAAGCAGAGTACAGAAATTTTAAAATCACGCACGTCATACATAAAGTAGCGGGCATGTACTTGGACTTAGATGCATGCATACTATTCGCGGTTAACAACACACGGACAGCTGCTGCCATTACTAAAGTCCGTTGAATTTAGTTAGCTCCATGTTTTTGCAGATTCGTTCTCTATAATATAAAGTCATACAGGCATATGTCGGCGTAAAGGCAGGAAGGTTAATTATTTAATTTAGACTTCTTCCAGCAGCATCAAATGTGGGAATTGCCTTTTTGAGGGCCAAGGTGAACAGACCCCCTCGCTCGTCAACACCTTGAAACTCTAGAGTTTTAAATTTTTCATAAATTTTTTTTTTTTGAAATTCTAGGATTTAGGGTTTAGGGTTTAGGGTTTGCAGATATTTGTAAATTTTAGGGAATAGAGCATAGGGTGGAGGATTTGGACTTTCTTGTACATCCTTAATGAATTTGTTTCAATTGTTAAATCCTACAAGTATTTACAAAATTTTCATTTAGTAAATCTCTTTGCATTAATTGTAAAAATGAAATTGCAGAAGTTACAAATTGAGCAAAGACTTCACTTTTACGAAATTTTTTGAATCATGGTCATTTCTGGAAATGCTTCAGGTGAGAAATATTACTCTAGCAACGTACTTTTAGACTCTCGAGTCCTAAAAACTCATAAAATTCATAAATGGAAGTACAAGAGAAAAGAATTCTAGAAGTTGCAAATAAAGAGAAGACTTAGAATTCATGAATTTAAATTTGATCATTGTCATGTTGCTTTGGGAAAGCTTCGCACAAATAAAAAAATTAGGATTATGTACTTCAAGACCCAAAGTCAAGTGTAAACCCATAAAATTCACATGTGAAAGAAAGGAAAAAATTGTAGAAATTGCGAATGGGGCAAAGATTCTTACTTCATTAGATTTTTGATCATACTCATATTATGAATGTTATGAGCAAATTATAAAAAAAAGAACAAGTACTTCAGGCCCCACACATGTCAACCCATAAAAACAACAAATGAAAGTATGAAAATAATAAATTGTAGAACCTGAGAATAAAGCAAAGACAATCGATTCATAAAAATTAAATTGATCATGTTCATGTTACTTTGGGAATGGCATAAACATACCCTAAAGTAAACGATATGGTTGGTTCAACTTTTCTTTTCTTTTGTTCATAAGGTACCCCAAAATGTGCATGACCTTGAATATTTCATGAAGTCAAACTCTTAACCCCATTTGCAACTTACACAATTCATTCTTCCATGGTTTCACGTCAAAATTCCATGAGCTTGGACGTGGGAGCCCTAAAGTACAGGATATGGTTGGTTCAATTATTTTATTTTCATTTGTCCATAATGTACCCCAAAATGTGCATGACCTCAAATATTTCATGAACTCGAACTCTTCACCCCATTTGCAACTTACACAATTCATTCTTCCATCGTTTCACGTCAAAATTCCATGAACTTGGACGTGGGAGCCCTAAAGTACAGGATATGGTTGGTTCAATTATTTTATTTTCATTTGTCCATAATGTACCCCAAACGTGCATGACCTCAAATATTTCATGAAGTCGAACTCTTCACCCCATTTGCAACTTACACAATTCATTCTTCCATGGTTTCACGTCAAAATTCCATGAACTTGGACGTGGGAGCCCTAAAGTACAGGATATGGTTGGTTCAATTATTTTATTTTCATTTGTCCATAATGTACCCCAAACGTGCATGACCTCAAATATTTCATGAAGTCGAACTCTTCACCCCATTTGCAACTTACACAATTCATTCTTCCATGGTTTCACGTCAAAATTCCATGAACTTGGACGTGGGAGCCCTAAAGTACAGGATATGGTTGGTTCAATTATTTTATTTTCATTTGTCCATAATGTACCCCAAACGTGCATGACCTCGAATATTTCATGAAGTCGAACTCTTCACCCCATTTGCAACTTACACAATTCATTCTTCCATGGTTTCACGTCAAAATTCCTTGAACTTGGACGTGGGAGCCCTAAAGTACAGGATATGATTGGTTCAATTATTTTATTTTCATTTGTCCATAATGTACCCCAAACGTGCATGACCTCGAATATTTCATGAAGTCGAACTCTTCACCCCATTTGCAACTTACACAATTCATTCTTCCATGGTTTCACGTCAAAATTCCATGAGCTTGGACGTGGGAGCCCTAAAGTATAGGATATAGTTCACTTGGTTCAATTGTTTTCTTTTCATTTATTCACAATGTACCCCAAAATGTGCGTGACCCCTAAAATTTCACAATTAGAATTGCAATTCGTAACCTTATTTGGATCTTTAGTTTGAATTCATAGAATTCGTATGTAAGAGTTTAGAAAACTTTAATTCCACAAGATGAAAATTAATCGGAGCAAAGACTATGAATTTATGGAACCTTTTTTAAATTTATCAATTAAATAATATTTTCTAAAGGTTCTTTATAGTCTTATATATTAGTTCTTTTATAGTTCTTTCAACATTTACATTTCTTAACTCATAATTAAACTTTGTAATGAAATGCATGATATAGAACGTCTTATGCAGTACACACTGCAATAATTGAATGATCCAAACTTTTGGTTCTAAATAGAGTAAATACGGTACAACTATTTCACCTTTGAGGGGTGCATCTCGTATTCTTTAGTCCAGTCCAATGATTGATCCCGACGGTGATCATAGTGGATGATTTTTGTAGTCATCTATTCATTGATATTTGTATTAATAGTATCTTGAGTTCTTGACACTGACATTGTTTGAGATTGTACACAATGAGCTCTAAGATTTTGAAGTTGAACTATTCACCCCAGCCTCTCCCCAATGTAATTTAAGTTTTAAAATTTTAATGTTATTGTTTCTTAAATTTGAAAATTTATTTATTCACCCCACCCTACACGCCTTCTTATAATTCTTTAGGGGTGGGCATATGGGATAATTGTCAATGAATACAATCTTCCATATCCATATCCCATACTTGTATACATACTTGTATACATATCCATATCCATATACTTGTATATATATTTGTATACATATCTCACACTCAAATACATACTTGTATTATTTTTGTATCCCATACCGTACATATATCTAGTATTTGTACTTGTTTTCATATCATATTCAATACATGTGATGATCATAGTGGATGATTTTTGTAGTCACCTATTTGTTGGTATTTGTATTAATAGTATCTTCTCGACACTGACATTGTTTGAGATTGTACACAATGAGCTCTAAGATTTTGAAGTTGAACTATTCACCCCAGCTTCTCCCCAATGTAATTTAAGTTTTAAAATTTTAATGTTATTATTTCTTAAATTTGAAAATTAATTTATTCACCCCACCCTACACGCCCTCTTATAATTCTTTAGGCGTTGATATTTGTATTAATAGTATCTTCTCGATACTGACATTGTTTGAGATTGTGCACAATGAGCATATAGATTTTGAAGTTGAACTATTCACCCCAGCTTCTCCCCAATGTAATTTAAGTTTTAAAATTTTAATATTATTGTTTCTTAAATTTGAAAATTAATTTTTTCACCCCACCCTACATCCAGTGTTTTTTTTTCCGGCAATTGCACCAAATTTTTTTAATTAGCACCAAGCCTATAGGAAATTTTTAGTAAAATTTTGGATGAAATCGCCAAAAAACTTTAAGTTCAAGAAAAATCTTGGATGAAATTGCCACATTGTGAATGAAAATAAAATTATAGATATGCAGTATCACATTTTCTATCCAATACGTGGATGAATGTTGAAACTTAAAGCACCACCATAACATTTAATATCGCCACTTTGCCACTTCATGGAAAATGAAAAAAAAAACACTGCCTACACCCCCTCTTATAATTCTTTAGGGGTGGGCATATGGGATAATTGTGAATGAGTACAATCTCCCATATCCATATCCCATACTCGTATATATACTTGTATTGTTTCCATATCCCATACCGTACATGTATCTAGTATTTGTGTAACTCGTATACATACTTGTATTGTTTCCGTATCCCATACCATACATGTATCTAGTATTTGTGTAACTCGTATATATACTTGTATTGTTTCCGTATCCCATACCATACATGTATCCAGTATTTATGTAAGTTGCCATACCGTATTCAAAACTTGTGATTTTCCTTGGAGGGGGGGTGGAACTTAACTGTTGGTGGGTCCGGGTTTGTTCTCCCGGGTATAGCTAGGGGGCAATCAGGGTATATGGAGAATCATAGGGTTTGGCTTTCTCTCTTGCTATGGTCGTTCCTCGCTGCGTGTCCGATGAGGGTTTCAATTGCTCCGTTTCGTCTTGCCTTCTCGCTCCGTTTCGTCTTGCCTTCTTGCTTCGTTTCGTCTTGCCTTCTTTTTCATTCAGTTTTCTCTTGCTGTCTTTGCGTAGTGTACACCTCCTGCTTCTCTTTCTCACGCCGTGGTTTAGAATTTTGCTGTCCTTGCTTCATCGATTGCTTGAGCGAGTGAAACTCACGCCTTGCTTCATCGATTTGCGGCTTTGTCACGCGACTTGCGGTGACTTGTGACTCGTGCAGCGACTTGCGGTTTCGGCTTCAAAGAGTGCCGACTTGCGGTTTAGGGTTTTTTTGACTTGCGGTTCGACTTGCGGTTTCGGCTGGAGGCTGTCGGCGTCGCTGCGTGGGATTTGCGTCGCTGAACATTAAGGTTGCGCTCATTCAAATTCGACATTGAAGCAGATTAAGTCAGGTATTGTAACATTTCGAGAGTTGGGTTTTTTTGGCAGTGAAGGTTTCTGTTTTCTTACGGGTGTTTTCTGATTTCATGCACTTGCGCCATTTTTGTATTTCATGCACTTGCGCCCTGCTTGCATTCATTGATCTTTTGGTTTTGGTTGTAGGATTCGTGATTTTCTGTATACGGTTTAGGTTTAGTGTTTAATTTGTTTCGATTGCTTCGTTTTGGATTTTCTTTGAACTCGCGGACTTCCTGGAGCGCAATTGCTTGGATTTCAGTTAGCTTCTCGGTTTAGATTGTTGTTGTTGTTGCAAAGCAGGGAGTTGATGGAATGCAAAATAGATTTGTGTTGTCATCACATGTTTTGGCATTATGTTCGCCTTGTAAAAATTGTTATTTGATTTTTTTTAATTCCTTCGTTTTGGAATTTCATTGAGGTTGTAGTCCGTAAATCCATGATATCCTTCCCTGGTTTTTGTTAAGGGTTTAGGGTTTAGAAGATTGTTTGTCCTATTTCATGAAAACTAGCATACAGGTGACTTGTTCTTTTCCAGTGCAGAGGAAGCAATACAACTTAGTGAAAGACGGGAGCTGAAATGCACTAGTGCTCTAAATGTGCAGGTTCAAGGACGACACATCAAGTCCTGTGGAAGCTTCCGAAGAATTTCCAAAACTTTCAGCTTCCTCTGTGCAGGTATAGTCATATTGTTCGCTTAGGGTACACGTTCTGTTCTCGCCTAGGGTTTAGGGTTTAGGGTTTAGGGTTTAGGGTTTAGGGTTTAGGGTTTAGGGTTTAGGGTTTAGGAGTACTGCAGACAAAGGGCTAAAGGATTCATTTTGGTAAATTCGTAGATATGCAGCTCCGGGATTAGGGTAAATAAAAACCGTACGCAGTTTAGATCGATTACAGTTCAGGTCGATAGCAGTTCAAGACGACAACTGAAATAAAACAAACTAAATTATAACAGTAATTAAGAAGTTCATTCAGGTCGACCCGATCTGAACGGACGCAGGATGTCACAACCCTAAATAAAACCAAAAAACCAAACCAAGCCACGCAATGATCAAGACGAAAATCGAGAAGACCACATATTTCAGGTCGAGTCGACCTGAAATAGAAAAACAATAGAAAACAACAAAGCCAGAAAGCCAAGCAGCTTAGTACATTCAGGTCGAATCGACCTGAAACAACACACCAGTAACGGATGATCGTAGAGCGAACAGAGAAAGGGTTACCCTGGTTAGCACAGAGCTCGACATGACCGGGACGATAAACTAAAGCAGAAATAACAGGACACAAAGAAAACGGTCCTGAGAGGATAGTTCAGGTCGACCCGATCTGAACCAGCACACCAGAGTCACAAGGCAAAGCGTAAGAAATATCGAAGCCACTAACCGAGAATGCTTAAATGCAATGCCTGTCAGGTAGATGAATATAATTTGATAACATACACAACACGTGTAGAAGACCACCGAATAACCCACATTAGATCGAGTCGACCTGAATCACACGTCCCAGCATTAAGGGCATATATAGACCACATGGCAACTCTGGACTGAAATAAACAACGTAGAAAAGCAGGAAACCAACGAAACCATAAGAAACACGTTGACGAAAACAAATCAGCTCGACTCGACCTGATTGTAAGAAGTGCTATTCGAATTCCCTGTGCAGGATGGATGAGTAGATACCAAAGCTTGAGGCCTTCTACAAGAGGTGCGAGAATATCAATGTTGAGGAGGACGGAGACGACTTTGACCGAGAAGGGGAGTACTGGGAGTTTCAAAACCCAGGCAGGGTTCAGTACTGGAGTCTCAACATGATAGCCTTCAGAAACATCATGTGCTTTGCCGTGAAGTACAAGGAAACGGAACCATACTTCCCAATATCCTACGACGAAGAAATCAAGGAAGTCGTCTATGACCTGGGAACAATAATCAAAATTCACTGCAAGACTTCACAGACAGGAATACCTGAGGAAGATCAGTATCACTTCACCCTGGTCCTAGACTCCTCGATTGTAGAATTCAACATCTCTCATTTCATAAGGTCACTAGAACCAACAGACTACAAAACCGAGATACCGGAACTGGAGAAGAAAGTCGATCTAGGCTTCTTCAAGATGGCAAGTGGGAGGACTGTGATCGGGAAGAGCTTGTGCGCGAAACTGCGGATTCTCTTTGTCGACTTCGCTGTCGTGAAGGCCAAACTCCAAGCAAAGCATAAGGACATGACTCCACGGTCGGTCTCCACCGAAAGTCCGAGCGTGGTGGAAGGGCAGGGATCAATGGGAACTCCAGGAACGCAGCAGAGTCGCGGTACAAGAAGGAGCAAGCAAACGGGTGCAGCTCTTTCTGGCAGACGGAAAAGCAACCTGGCATCGCTGTCCGAAATCGTCCCATTCGACAAGGACGCAAGCGCATCTGCAGCTGGAGAACAAAGCTTCGTCTCCGCGGTCACTGATGTACCGGTGGCGTATGACTCTAAGCGGAAACATGATTACGACGCCTCCACGGCTGCTTACAAGGCGTATTGGAAAAACTGCACAGACGCATACGTCTTCGACAGGGAGGAGAAGAAAACAATCCCCATCGACCAGCTCAGCGAAGCACCTGCACATCTAAACATTCGAAGCCATGAGCAGAGATTGGCCGAGGACGTCATGACGTTTCTGTGGGAGATGCCTGACAAGTCAACAAAACAAACACTATGTGTCATGCCCGTGGATCAGACAGAAAAACCATCACCCGAAGACTGGGCACTCCTGAAGGATAAGAAGTTCTACATAATTAACGGTCAGCATAGCGTAACTGCGAGCAAGCTGATGGTGGCGAAAGGACTGGACGAAGAGATTGTGAAGCACTTCCGACAGTGGGAGTGTTACGTGGTCTGGTCACCAGATGGTGAAAAGCTCCGAGCCATCTCCGCGTACTACAACCGAGTGAATCACTTCGTTGCCATGAAGCCGTCGTGGTCCACGAACATTCTCGGAGCGAGGAAGGTATGGAAAATCATGGGTAGACCCAAAAATCCCAAGGAAGCTGCACCGGTTGGAAAGAAGTCCAATGCCAGGCGGAACGCGGACAACAAGGTCAACAAGACAATGTTCAAGGTATGTATATCAGGTCGGCTCGACCTGAACTGATAAATCGTACCCTATCTGTACCGAGCACATATAGGTACGCTGCAAATATGGTCGACTTGACCTGAATCATGCTTACTCACTACTCTGTGATGCTTCTCCTTCGTGCAGGAATTCTCTTTGGCGATGTACAAGCGCTTCGCCATGCTTGACGTTGTGAAGGCTCAGAAGGCTGCGAAAGGCAAGGACGCGGAGGAAAAGCTAAAGATCGTAAACGAGCTCAAGATTATTACCGCTTCGGATGAAGTCTTCAGTCTCTGGAGCGAAGTGATTTCGAGCGCGGCGCATGGGGAGCTCATGGACCCAGACACCCGCATGAAGTTTAACGTGAGAACAACCTGGAAGCCAGAGAACGGGAACTTTACACACGAATTCTTCAAGTGGCTTGGCAATCTGTCCTTGGATGACCTCACGAAGTTGGCCAAGTACATCTTGCATCAAGAACCAGGAAAAAAGAACAAGAAGTACCCAAAGGTGACAATTAAATTGATCATGGGGGTGCTCGAGAGCTGCTACACATGCAAAGAATGGGTCGAGCGCCGGAAGCATAAGTACCTTGTGAAGCGGGCACTGCACCTCGTGGATCCGACGCTGGGGCTGATGAACGCCATGGACGAGTTGAACGTGGTGAAGTGGAGGCAGTTCAAGAAAAGTCGAAACTTCACGAGTGCCACAATGAACGTCCTTCTTGAGCAACCTGGAGACGATTACTGGGCGGAAGCCAAGCAGCCGAGAGCGAAGAACAAATCTGTGGAGGAAATGTCGCTGTACACGGCCCAGTTCTTCAAGGTGTTCCTTGAACATCGAAATAACTTTGTCCTGCCAATGTCTGTCGCTCACTATCGACCGTATGACATAAAATCAGAAGAGCACCAGAACTGGCCGAAGGGGACGATGACAGACGAGCACTTGAAAAACATGGCGTTTGGTGTATGGGACGTGCGGTATACACCTTTCGTCATGAACAAGGAGAAGTGCACGCCTTCCAACCCGTTCTTTACAACTGCGCTGAAGTCATTCCAGGAGAAAGGTCAACCGCACCTTGAGGACGTTCAGAATTGGCTTCTGATAGCCTCAGATCTAATTGAATACACGCAGCTTCTCCATTACATCGAGTCGAATGATGTCTTGAAGGAATACAAGATGACTTTCTCGGACTACATGCCAGCCAATTAGGAGAGGATGGGTGACTACTCCGTCAGCAACAAGAAGGCAGTCGAGAAGATTTTTCTGACGTTTCTGCAGAGTCCGAGGAACAGAAACTTTGTCGACTTAAGATCATCATATGACGCACCCAATACGGATACATACACAAAGCCGCGGTTGTACAGTGAGCTCGAATTCAGAATCAACAACACAGAGCTGCGGATGGAGTTCTATATCCGTATTTTGAGAAAGTCCTGCGTACCCAGGGCGAACGTTCTGTCACTCTTTGCTGGCTCCAAATTCACATGTGCTGCAATGGTAAGTGTGATGATCATTCTTGTACATTAGGCACATAGTTTGTTAGTAAATCAGGTCGAGTCGACCTGATGTATACTTTGTCTAACTGCTGTTCAGGTTGAACCGATCTGTAATGTACTCGTGAGCAAGTGACTGATTTCCTGTCTCTCCTGCAGATGAGCGGGCTCACTGTGTTTGCGGTGGGGGACTCGAATGAGTCTGACGACTGGACAAGGATTGCGAGCGCGGCTAAGATTCTTGACAAGAACGACTTCCTACCATCTGGCTATTTTGTTGACGAGGCCATGTATCCGAGGAGACCTCATCGGTCAGGGACGCCGTCATTGTCGAAGAGGAAGGGGAAGGCGGCGGCAAAAGCCAGTTGGACACCAGCCAGACGTTCGCAGCCTGCAGCAAACGAGAATATCGACATCTCATCGGACAGTGAGCATGAGCTGAACGACAATGTCGACAATGATGACGTACCAACTGAGCAGACTACACCAACGGTGTTTGGTTCACAAAGCATCCGGGGATCGTCGGCTTCATCCGGACAGCTCATAGGGACGTAGCCGTCGCCCACAACCCAAGAAAAGAAGAGGCGAAGGATGAATGAGGAAGACGACATAAGAGAGGCGGAGATTCAACAGCTCAGAAAGGACCGGATAGACGACCGTAGGTCCAACTTCGAGATGTTTGCAGAGAATGCGAGGCAAATGGAGGAGTTGCGGAGGATGTTCATGGTGCAACAACAGCAGTCTGCAAGCCAGTTTCAAACAATCATGCACCATGTGGGTGCAATCCAACCTCTCGCGTCTTTGCAGCCGGGGGGTCAACAGCTGCTCCTCCAAGGTCCAGCAGGAGGATCCCATAACAGTGGATCATCTAGTTTATTGGTGGAGGCCGGAGTACAAATCATGGATGCACCTCCTCCTCCTGCGCTTGCACCTTCGACTGGAGAATTCGTGGTTCCCGCTCCGCCTCCTTCTCAATTCGCATGCCCGGAGACTCCAGCACCACCTGCAGAGGATTTGGATCCCCTGGAATTGCAAGGCAAGGTTGCTGACAAAGAGCCTACAAGTATTCCTACTTCTGATGTCGTCGCGGTCCAGGAACACTGCGCTGCCAACGTAGATGAAGAAAGTGCTCCATTGGTCAATCCAGATCCACCTGCAGGTTAATTTGCAAATATCGCTCGATGTCATTTGTGTAGTTTTAGCTCGACTCGAGCTGATTTGTAGCATAGTTTGTATATGGATGTAGATCTTCAGGTCGATAGACAAACATTTTTTGGCGGAAGACTTCTAGTGGACATAACCACTGAGTTCTCATTTTGAATATCAATTTTGTACTTACTTCATTTCGATACGATGAAATATACTGATGTCTCACGAATTTAATTCTTGGCAATTCCTGAACTGCAGAGACACTTGTCTTGATTCCACCAACGTCTCCAGAGCGTATTCCTGTTGCAGAAAATCCACATACAAGCGCTGCCGCCGTGGAAAACCGTGGACCTCTGGATGTTGACACCTCTATTCCGGACACCGAGCTTTTGGAGATTCCGTTTGCGGAACACGCTCAACAACAGAATTTTCCAAAGGAGCAGGTAATTCTGCGTTCTTGTCAGTTAAATTTTCAGGGGCTTAGTGACTGCATTTTGTTCCTTTACTTGGACAGTAGGTCGTCCTCTTTAGTTCTTCCATGATGTCCAGATTGTATCGAAATGTGTCAGTGCAGCGTAGTAACTGGCTGTACATTTGTACGTTTGATAGTAGGGAGAGGATCCTCAATGTCCTCGAGGAAAGTCGAAGGAGGTAGACCTTCCATTGACGTCCAGGGTGTCGGAGAAGTGGCTCAACGTTGTCCTGGACCTGAATGGAATTTTGTGTGTCTGTGAAGATGCGAAGTCCAAGGGCTCGTACTTTCACGCCCGTGACGCGACGCAGCCACACTCGGCAACCATTCCGACATTAGTCGGACCGAAGGCAGTTTGGGTCTGCCCAAATTGCGCTGAGTTCCTCCGTGAGTTAGAACGCATAGCATTCGTTTCTATTTGGAGCTCCATGAAGAAGTCCACCACAGAAGAGGTTTGCTTGTACCTATTTGAGGGTCAGGAGTACCCAATGTTCGTTCTCGGACAGGACTCGTGTACAAAACTAAAATACAGAGATGATTTCGGATGCATCGGGACTTTTAGTGAACCGGGCACGAGTAAGGATCTCTTCCTCAAAAACATGAGTACCTTGTTCAAGGGATACCGAGGGAAATTCAACCATCAAAATACAATTGCAGTTGATGACAGCCCAATGAAGCACGTGATGAACAAGACCGAGAATGTCATTCTCCCGGACTCTTGGAATTACAAGGGAAACGGTGCAAAGGACACGTTTCTGCTCGACGTCTTGTTGCCGTGGTTCAAGCGTCTGACAAACGCTCGGGACATAGTGCTGAAGTCATTCCGGGAGACTAACAAAGAAAAGATTGGGAGGAGGATGCTCTGCGACGAACGAAGTCGTCGCACATACAATAGCATCTTGAATGCAGTGCGAGTTTCAGAGAGTCTATGATAGGATAGTGCTCTGTATGTATTGATAGTGTAGTTCAGCTCGGCCCGATCTATTAGGCACATAATTAGAGAGATGTACATTCCTGTGCGCTTTAGCTCGCATCGACCTGATAGTTGAGTCAATATCTCACGTACTAATTTGCGTACTCGTACTGCTCTGTATGCACATTTATCTTGTGAAATAAATGATTCTCATATGATTTTTGAATATGACTTCCTGTTTTGGTTTCAAGTCTTGGTTATCTTACTTATTAAGCAGTCTGCTGAATTCGCCTAGGATATTTGAGGTTGCATTTCATGATGGGATTTGCTCTGTTGATCTCGAATGTTAATGTTTCTTACTGTGTGTTGTTCTCAGAATTTGCGTTTTTCCCCGTCTCCGCTCATGAATGCTAGCCTCACTTGTACGGCGTCGGCTGATTCCATCCTAGACTATGGACAAAACGCAATTCTGAGCACGGGGAACTTCCTTTGCTCGGCGGCAACAGCAAACTCCACGATGGATTATTCTGCTAGACCTCTTGAGGATGGTGTGGTAGACAGTCCTCCGAGTGGAACTCCTCGTCTGCCTAAATCCTGCTCCCCTTCTCCATTAAAGTCTAGAGGTGTTTTCGCTTCGTAGATGTCACCGTCAACCTCTGACAGAGCACCACAGAGGAAATTGTACGGGAATGCCATGTCACCATTGTTAGCATTGTCACCAGTGTTAGAAGTGCCACGTGAATTGTACAAAGAGAAGGTTGCTGTCAATTTGGACTTGCCCTCATTTCCTCGGCCACGACCTCTTTCCCTGGGAGTAAGAAAGTCCAAAATGCACAGCGGAGTGGCGACCAAGAGTTGCGTTTCTCCATTTTTTGACCGGTGGGATCAAAAGTTCTTAGAACTACAGAGGCGACAGGCACAACGAGAGTACAAGCAAGCTAGTAATGGATATAGTCGTGGGCCAGAGATTAGGAAGGCCATGGAGATGCTCAAGAGTAAGTCGCACATATAAGACATGTTCATATTGTAGAGTCGTAGTCTAGAGGTATACAAGCTCTCTCCACAGATTACTTACATTGCAATTCTGCAGTGAATCACACTCGCAGTAATTACGTACACTGTGATAAAACTTTACAAGGCGTTTACGCCGAAAAATATCACGTGATTGTATAAATCAATCAAGTGTACAAGGGAAGACACAATTGTTTGATTATTGTGTTCCCGTCTTCATAATAGTAGGCTGATATTGTACTTGTTAATGATACTAATTATATGTTTCACACTGATGTCTACTATATTTCAACGCATTGTATTCCAATTACTTCGTCTCAACTGCTCCCAATTCAGTGGAATCCTCTCATGTTAATGAATATAACGTTAAGTGTAATAGGGTTTATATTGTAACTAATGCCTAAGAAGCTCTATAATAACATTAGGTAAAGAACTCATAATTTTCTATGTGAATTAGTAGAAGTGGGTTTATTTGTACTTAGGTGAAGCACATACTTACTGTTCTCAAAAACAATAGAGTATAGGTTTAAGGAAATTGGAAAGCACCTAAAGCATTCAGGATTTATTGCAATTATTTTGTCCATGACAGCGGGAGTTTAATTTTTCTGTGAGTACTCTATCAACAGAATTAAAGCAATAATCACCATCTTTAAATTATCTGACATTTTTGGCGCAGCTGT
The DNA here is from genome assembly GCA_951230915.1 of Antitrichia curtipendula. Lineage (NCBI taxonomy): Eukaryota > Viridiplantae > Streptophyta > Bryopsida > Hypnales > Leucodontaceae > Antitrichia > Antitrichia curtipendula. The sequence continues at coordinate 8,857,593 of OX579638.1, read as the reverse complement.
CACCTTAGTAAACAATATATGATGGGACTCTTAGGAAACATCCTCATAATATTAGAAGTTAGGAGTTTACGGTATTCTAGGCAAATGACTGAGTTAGATGAGTCTCTTGTGTCTAATGAGACCAGGAAGAGGAGGAGACGGTTAGGGTTCAGATATTCTAGTAGGAAAGTTTTGCAGCAATCAAGAGTGAAGAGGGAGTCATTTAAATTTGGAGAAATTCACTTGCAGTCGGTTACTAAGGTATTATCCTTTTCCAAGTGAGATTGGTAACACTGTCCATCACGACAGTGCACCAAGATTGAGTCTTCAACCTTGCCTTCATAGTATTGAGGAACATGATGGTGAAGGAGTGGTGCTGAGATGTGGAAATGTTATATCTTCAGAGAGATGCAATATAAAGGTTAGTACCGTATCATTCTTGATGAATTTTAAATCATAAAGGGACTAAGAAGTGGGTTTATTATAATCAGAGGTTAGAGTCAACTTCTTCCATCTAAATGTCACCACTAAATAGTCTATGAATTGATCCTCTATTATTTCTCGAATCAACTCTACAGACTTGATTTTCTCCTTGTCCATATTAGTTCCTAATGACGTTCATATAATATTCATCATGAATTCATCAGATTAAGTATGGATATCAAGGCTTTCGGACCATGATGATATCCAAAGCATGTTTGTGACAGATCAAAAGATGAATCCCTTCTTTGCAATTAGAGCTCTTCAGTGGGTGTTTTGATATAGTATATACTAGATTGCGGCCTTACAAAGTTCCGATAGTCCTTAATGAGTTATGAGGTACGATTGAATGTGCTTTCCCCGAGAAGTGACTAAAGAAAGTTCAGTGGCAGTAAGCATTTGTCTGAGACTTGGAAGACTAAAAACACTAATACGTAAAACAAGGTCCACACTGAGAGAACGAAAAGCAACCACCATAAACTGATTATAACGAAACTTTGGGCCTAATAAGTATCTGTTAGTGTTTAACTGGACTAATTTTTGGAAGGTACACAGTTAGTGTCACTTGTTTAGAATGCACGTGGTTTACCCTAAGCCTCCGTCAACTGATTGGAGAATGGGCTAGCTCGAGTACCTAACTATTCAGATGATCAATTCATTTTGCCTCATATCTTCCAGCCTATGAGCGACCCTTTTCCTCCTAACATGCAACCTGTGAGCAATTCCTTACCTTATATCTTCCAGCCTGTGGGTGCACGCTTTGAGACTGCCCGAATTTTCACGAGCGCTGAAGAGAGCGGGAGCGGCCGGCTGTACCGCGTTCCGGAGGCAGAAAGAAGCTCGCCGAGTCCGGGAGGGAGCGAGAGCGGATGACTGGTCCAAATCGCCGAGGCACGCGACAGAACGTTGACGGCGGGTGGGAGCGAGAGCGGGAGAGAGGATCTCGTTACGGAGGTATCAAGAAGTTTGGAGACGACAGGAGGGAGCGGGAGCGGCCAAAAAGATCTTGCTCCGGAGGCTTTAAATCGATTGACGAGGGCAAGAGCGAGCGGGAGCGGCCGACAAGATCATATTACGGAAAAGGTAAACTAAATTAGAACTCGCCTATAGAGTTGGTTAAGTTATCAAATTTCTTGATGTTTCTGGAGTTCGACGGAAACCAAACTGTCTTGTTTGTCTCGCAATACGCGAGCCTCTAGTCACGTCCTGTAGCCGCCCGTATTTACCCTCGGCACCAAGGAGAGCAAACATACTCCCACGGCCGCTCTCTGAGGCAGAAACCTCCGGGATGACCTAATGCCAGTCAGTCCTTACCTCCTGCAATTTCTGTGTGTCTTTGATTTATTGCTTGAGCATTACCAGCGTGCGTGAGCAGCCCAGGAGGCGTCGGTGTGTGTTTCGTAACTAAGCCGCGGGTATTCGCCGTTAGACAGTTCACATTAAGCTCGAGAAACAAACCCTGAGCAAAGAAGTTCTGCCGCTGTTGACGTCTTTCCTCCCAGCCCAGATAGCCTCGCCGCTGAGGCTTTACCTTTGGCAGCCCAAGACATGACCTGCGGCAACAACTAAAGTGCGTGGTTGTCGCGAGGACGTCAAGCAGCGAGCTTGTCCTCTCATCGATGTGAGAATGATTTTGTGCCGATAGCCGTAGAGTTTCGGTCTGCTTAAGGTAGATGTTTCGGGGTTTGCTTCCGCATGGAATGATTTGATTGAGAGAGTAGAATTTGCGTTTCATAAGTGTTCCGTGCGTATGGATGTTAGAAGACCACCGAGACTTTTTCGTCTCTGGTGAACGTCAGCAGGTGGCCTCGGTGCCGAGAGGTCCTCGAGATCCCCTCCGGACATGACGTGTTGCACAGGAATTTCTAAGCAGATCCGCGAAGTTGTTCAAGGCTCGCTTCCGCTGATGTCGTCCGTCTATCCTGATGGAGTAGCCTCGCCGCCGAGGGACCCTCTTCGTCTGTGCAGGATGACAATCGCGGCACTGACTCAGAGCTCAAACGACAAGAGCTCGTGACCGACTCGTACCTACTTCTAATGCCATCCCTACGTCGGCAGACCTCAAGAGCCAGTGAGTACGGCGTTCTGTTTCGGCTTTATCTGATTGGAAGAGACTAGGAATTGAGAACCTCAATCGAAATCTTTGGCGTCAAGGTCTTCTTTTATGCCTCTTCTGTCTTCCGGGGATCTGGTCAGGGCAGCCTCGGGGCCGAGGTGTCCTAGAGAAACTACGGGGACGTCTTGCACAAGTAGCGAAGCGTTGTAATCGTGTAGTGTAGTGTTCGTGATCGTGTAGTGATCTTGTAGTGTCTCGTGATCGTGTAGTGTTCGCTCTAGGGTCACGTAATCGTGTAGTTTTTGTTCTAGGGTCACGTGATCCCCTTTTCTTTTGTTAGAGTACAGGAACAATGGTATTTGCTAAATGATGAAAATTGTCTTCACGCTCAATATGATTTCTTAACATAGGCAATGAATTCGTCTTTAGTGTTCAATCTGGTGTCGGAAATGCAAAGTGTATATTTCTAAGTCTTCTGCATGAATAGCCATTTGGTTCAGCACTGCCTTCATACATATGACCAACTTCTTGTTTTTATCCGCCCAGCTAAGTATGGTATTTTCCTTTAAATACTTCTGGAATTCTTGAGTCATCCTGGACTTCTCTAAGATGCATAGCCTTTGGGAGTATGCTCGGATTTTGTGATGATGCTCAGCTTTACTGCTTTTCAAGGCCTTCGTGATTATTTCTTTATTTTGTGAATGTGCTCAGTGTTTGTCATTTGCCCTGACATAATGATTTCATGTGCTTCATTACTTCAAAATAGGGAAATGTAAATGTGGTTGAACTTATATTGTAGAAACGGGTGGAGAAACGTGAAGACAGTTCCAAGACTCTAGTCAGCCCTCGTTGGAATCAAGTTAGTGGCACATATAGAGCACAAGTATTCAATATAATACTCCTTCGTCCAAAGCTGAACATACCTACTCAAATGCTTAGTACTTTTAAATTTCTAATACTAGCTCACTTAATTTGTATAGGGTCTCTCCTTCGGTGATCTTGAGGCTCTAAATTTATCACCGCTGAAGGTGAGATTTTGGACATCTCATTCTACAAATGCATGATTTTTTATAATATTTGAATGTCTATTGCTCGAGTATTCTCTTCCCTATTGTGCGTATATATTCTTGTGAATATAGGATTGTACATATGAGATGAACGCTGTATGGTCTTTATATACAAGGTGCAAGTTAATGCTAATCTAGTTACTTGGATTTGTCGGGCAGATCATGGTTCAAGTTGGGGACACTCCGCTACATCCCGAGCCTTGTGGAGAGGGAACCTCCAAGCCGCAGACGGTGATCGATGTTAGTGACGATGAGGCAGAGGAGGCCCTATTCAAGCTCAATGAAGACGAGTTGCGTAACCAACAGAAGTCAAATAGCATCCATTGCATCGAAGCCATGAGGTTATCGCCCAAGGAGGCCTCGAGGTTCGGGATACCGCTATGTCGGATGGTATACATGCCATTAGTATGCCCAACTCTTGCCCAGGACATCAAGAGGTTGGAGGCTGAGTTTACCCATGGATATAGGCCTGGAGCATCCGTGTTCTATGTATCCATAACCAACGAGAACGGGGAGGAGAGGCTTGTGAAGGATGTGGACACTAGTAACTAGGGACCTCAGTGGACCTCAGTTAATGATGAATTCGAGGCCAAATTGTCCTTAGACCCTCATCTCATGTTTTTATGTGGTCGTATGTTCTTCATTTGTGATGGAAACCATCATTTCAAGGCATGGACAGGTTACATTGATCGGCTTTATACGAGTGAATGGGAGTGGCATTACTCCATGGACAGCATTTGCCTTGACACGAAGGGCAAGGTGGCCCTTTTAATGAACGTCATGCACGACATCAACAAGTAAGACTTCTTACTACTTTTTTTTGGATTTTCTATTTTTTTCTACAAGTGCTTATATCTTACTGTCATTTTGCATTTTCAGGTCCAATGAGCACTCCCATATGAAGACGAGCATGGTGCACACACTATACCGTGTGAAGTCTGTCGGGTGCATGCCACTCGAGAGCCTTAAGTCTTGGCTCACTAAGGAGGAATACAGGAGGTGTGTAAACAGCCTCCACATCGAGAAGACATGGTATCGTCTGACAACAGATGTCTTCGTTGCGCTCCTCTTTAGGGTAATAATCCAACTGGCTCATTGTGTCAATCAAATTTATATATTTCATAACAGATTGTAATTGTCCATGCTTATGATAGTCAGTCGTTTTCAATCACAGCAAGAGATTGGGGAGGCCTCTGATGATGCGGCAAGAAAGTATTATGATGAGACACCTATGGAGGTCAGGACCGACGCCGGCGTTACTCCGGCCATGAAGGCTGCAGCAAGGATCAAGCATCAGTCATTCAAGGGCCAGTTCTTTAAGTATCTTTCGATTGCCAACCCGAAGTTCAGTGACAAGTTCCTTGAAGAGGTTGGTTTTTCTCTTTAGATTGCTTTGCGGGACCTTCTTGGTAATTGATTGTAATGTATTAACATCCCCTATACCTAATGCAGGTCACGAAGCACTAGAGCAATAACGAGAACCCAGAAATGACTCTAGAAAAGCTTCAACTCATTGCTACAGCTTGTGTAAGTCCGGAGTTCAAAGTTCGGTGGCTTCAGAATTGGAATTCAAGCATCCACTCCCGTGAGGCAGTCCACTTCCCTCCTAGGGGATTCATTAAAAAGGACTTCGAAGGTTGGCTAAACAAGGCCTCATTTTGGGCAGGAGTGAGTTTTCAAAATCCATAGTAATCACATACTTGAATTCGTTCACCTGTTGTGGGCGCAAGATTACCCACCCTTGGTAATTGGGCGAACACCGACCAGGTTCTATGCCTTTATCCACCTTTTTAAAATATAGGGGGGTGTTGTGAGCGCGGTCCACTGTACCTTCCAAGCAATGGATCTTTTTTATGCTAACGTTTTCTGAGTGTCGTGGATGGCAGCGAATACTACTAGAATTGCATGGGTAACTAACAAGCTGACTGTGATGAGCAAAGGTGATTGGTAATTCCTACTTTCCTAACTGTCTATCCTGTGTATAGGGTTGGCTGGGCAGTTGGCGTCATTTCTCACGTCCCTAACTACGTGAACGCTGAACCTTTACATTCCTTCCATGAGTGCTGAAGACTATTTTTTGGGAGGGTTGACACTCTCTCGGAAGTTTCAACCCTACGGCTAACCCTAAGCTTAAGCTTCTCCTCTAATTCTTGACTTCTAAAGATAACTCTAGATTTTTACTCCTAAATATAACTCTAAAATTTTACTCCAAAATTTAACTCCGAATTTTTACTCTTAATTTTTTAACTCTAAATTTTTACTCCTAAATTTAACTCTGGATTTTTACTCCTAATTTTTTAACTCTAAATTCTTACTCCTAATTTTTTAACTCTAAATTCTTACTCCTAATTTTTTAACTCTAAATTCTTACTCCTAATTTTTAACTCTAAATTTTTATTCCTAAATTTATCCTAGGTTACTATTCACTTGAACGGCTAACTAAGGGAAAAAATCAATGCTAATAAGGAGAAGCACCAAGTTTGCTTCAAGGACTTACCTCGTCACTACCGGTGTCGGAAATGCGATCGTCCGCCCCCATGCGCCCGTTTCCATACTCCATGGTGGTCCTTAGGTCGGGGGATTTTTTCCCCAAGTTTACCGCTTATGTTATAAAAATTGTAGATCTCGTGCGATCTAACCTCTTTCTCTCCCTTCCTCCTTCTTTCCTTCTCCTTTTCTTTCCCTTTTTCTCTTTCTACACTAATACTATTCCACCTAAGCTTTGATGGGTGTCTTATAACTATAGATTCGAACCCCAAGACGTTTTAGTGTCCCTCCTAACCTCTTACACAACCTTGTCTTTGTGTCATCCTAATCCTACCTCCTAATGGTCACTATGAATTCTCGAGATTTCCCTCCTAACACCTATTTTAGCTAAACCTAGGTTGCTATTTATCATCTCTCTCACCACTTCTCCTATTTCATTCCATTTCCCTCTAATCCTCCTCCATTCTTGCTAGTTCGAATTGGTGTGGAGAGAGAGATAGTATGTGAGTTTTTTTTTTTGTATGCAGGTTCTTGTTGATATCCCGGGACGTGCGGCTTCTCTTCTCCCCCCTTCCCTTATTTTTTTCTTGTGATCAAGCTTCTTTCTAATTAAGCTTGGCCTCTAGTTTTTAGACTTCTTTACCTATACCAAATTAAGAGATCACACAAGAACCCCGACTCCCCAACTCCCTGACCTCTCGGAACCCAACTCCTTGAACTAGCTCGGAACCCAACTCCTTGGACCAGCCCGGAACCCAGCTCCCTGCCCAGCTCGGACCCCAGCTCCTTGCCCAGCTCGGACCCAGCTCCCTGTCCAGCTCGGACCCCGCTCCCTGGACCAGCTCACCCCACTCCTTGACCAGCTCGGAGCCCGCCCCGTGACTGAGATCCCAACCCCGCTGACTGAGACCCCCAACCCCGGTGACTGAACCCCCAACCCCGGTGACTGAGCCCCAACCCCGATGACTGACTGAACCTGAACCCCGTGACTGAATGGGGTCTGGTCCTGGTTTTCGGTTTTTTAAGACTGGATTTTTTTCTGGGCTAACTAAAGAACTGGTTTTTGCTAAACTAATGGAGACAGAATTTTTGCTAACCAAGGAAACGGAATTTTTGCTAACTAAAGGGACTTGGATTTTTACTACACTAGGGAAAAGATTTAAAAACTCTAGATAATTCGGAACTTGACAACACTAAATCTCTTGGAAGCTAAACTCTGGACGTTTCCAAAAAGGTCTTGGAAACTAGACTTTGGAACTAAGGCCTGAGGAGGTTCAACGCTTCGCCGTGGAGTTGGTTTTAATACCAACTCTAGGACTTGTATCACTCCGAGGTTTGGAGCTTTGCCGTCCGAACCGTTTTAACACAAACTATAGGACTTTCTTAGTTCGAAGCTTCGCCGTTCCGAAGGGGGGGGTCCACCAATCACAAGAGAAGTTAGAAGAAAGTGGGGAAAAACACTTAGAAAATACACCTTACAAAGTCAAAGCTTCGCCGTCCCAGGGGGAGGACCACTACAATGCCGATAAGAGAAGGACAAGGTTAGTTTCTAAATAGTACCCACAACACGCATAGGACTCAAAGAATCACAAGGGGATTAGTAATAAGGCAACACTCAAAGACTAAAGGCCCCCCAAAGCAGCATCGCCAAGGTATGGTGGGGGGTTGCTCAAGGGTTAGTACAATGACAAAGACTCTCAACAACAAGTTAGTTCACAAGGATACCCCAAAGATAGAAAGACTTCCAAATAACACAAGAGTATACACAAACAAACACGAAGTGTGTACAAGGCAAGGTAGAAGGACCTCCAAGGACCTTCAAAGCTTGAAATATAACAACAACCGGAGCCAAAAGTGCTCCAAAAACACCGTAGAGGTTTCTTGGCTAAAACGCCAAAAAATCCCAACATAAGTTGGACCCACGGACCCAAAACAAGAATTGGGGGTGATCTTGAGAGAAAAATGGGGACCTTAAATAGGTTTCCAAGGCCCCACCTTCCTCTCAAGAGCTCTAAAGTAACCTTATCAACTTGGATTTTCATCCTCATCTTCAAAGATTTTCATCCTAATCCCTAAAAAACTACTTTTACTTATCTACGCTGGACCAACCTCCTAACTTTTGGAGAATTACTCCAATCGTCAAACGGATTGTGCCATTGGCTCCAGATTGCCGTGTTTAGTCCAAAATCCTCTTACCCCCCGTACCGAGGACAAAAAACCATCGTAGGCTAATTTAGTTTAAAAAACTAAACCGTGGTAAAATCCTAGATATTGGGGGTCTCCTATTTTGAGAAATGTGAATAGCTTAGGGTCTCCGGTAGGTGTGAGGGAGTCGGAAAAGACTCTTGGTTGACTTCGTTCCGCCGTCGTATGGTCCCGGAATGCCGGTCAACGTGGCGGGGACCCCGCCACGTGATTAATTCTCGAGGAATCTCGCCGGTTCGGGTACTTGCCGCTATCGGAATGTTGCGAAACTTCACGGAGCGCATTATGAACATAAAACAAACTAGTTTAATTTTTAGTGAGATTTTCTGGCAACCTGAATAATTTCCATGAAATTCCCGTTGGAGGTTGCCAGGGTTGACCATCCGCAAAAGGTTCTTCTGCAAGTCGGAAGATGACGGGATTTTTCACAGGACCTCTCATGGGGTCACATAAAGGATGTGCAGGTGCGTTCCCGTACCTGGCACAATTGGTCAGTGGAGATGAATTGGCCATCTCCTTAAGTTTATCGATGGTGCGGGAATCTTTTGCAGATAGAAGAATCTTGGCGAATCGATTTCGTCGTTGGACTCCTGGTAGGGGATTTACCCTAGGACACCATCCTTGGGCTGTAGATTCCTCCACGGCCCAGTCTTGCGTCAGTGGCTCCTGCATGCTAACAATCGGGATTTGGAGAATTTCAAAACCTAACTCTAGGACCCGACCTAGTGGCCTCGTTGTGGATCCCTCAGACCGACTTAGCCATGAATTGCCACATTCATGGTGGGATTTAGCCCTTTTGGGCCTATGTGACTTGAATCCTACAAATCCACCCGTTTCGTTCTTTCTACCTATTTTTGGGCCCGGTTTGGTGGGATTCTAAGTCTAAACACAAATCTAGACCAAATACTATAATGGATATGTTACAACCCTATTTTGGTTCTACACTCTTTTTATGGCTCTTTGTATATTTTTCTTAACTTTAAATTGCAAATTTCCAAAAAAATAATTCTATGAGTCCCAAGTGACAAATTGGGAGCTCACACCTGTGATATTTGTTGACTCTCTAAATCTAGAGTTAGTGTTTGCTCTACTCTTCATTTACTTCATTTCATATTTATATAAGGCAGTGATGAAGTTGACATTAATCACCTAAACCCTGGCCATTGAGCTTTTCAACGTGTTTCATTTATTTCATCTCCTACAGCTTGAGGACGGTGCTATTGATCTGTTCTTGAAGAACGTCAAGAACGACGGCTTGGCGATAAACATGGATGTCGATCAGAAGCCCAGGTCCATCTCTCAATACATCCAGGCTTGGCATAATCAGATTTGGGAGCATGGATTCGTTGGCTTCTTCAGGGGCAAAGAGTCCTACACGAAGACGAAGGCATTCGTAAACCAGAAACAAATAGACCTTGCTGTGAAGCGAGCCGTGTATAGGTACAAACTCAATGCATAATTGGTTTATGTCTTTAGCATTTCATTGATATGGATGGTTGTAGCATAAAGATTTATTCATTGTCTTCCTTCATCAGGTACTTCAAGAGGGAGCTCCTCCCACTTGGTGCCATTGAAGAGCCCCACCTTCCCCAATACTTGACCGCATGGACAGACAAGAACTTCGTTCTCTGCATGTACAATGCTTGGCATGCTTGCTTTTGGTCCATTGCGCATCTCAGGGCATGTTGCTGGTACATTGAATGCGGGAAGTCTTTCTGCCCAGTTGAAGAAGAGGATACGAAGAAGGCTTCTGATGAAGCTGACAATGTTGCTCCCGACCAAGGTGATGTGCAAGAGGATGAGGTGCAAGAGGTGGACATCTCTATGCTTTCCGAGAAGGAGAGGAACAAGATTCTCAACCAGAGGACCAGGGATGCGGAGAAGGCTAAGGCTAAGAAGGAGGCCCAGAAGGTCAAGGACAAGGCAGAAAAGGATGCACAAAAGAATGCACAAAGGGATGCAAGGAAAATTGGGCGATCATGGAAGTCAAAGGCAGGTGATGCTTCTACTCCAATGCTTGTATTCCCAGAGGCTTCCACTGGATCCATGTCGCAGAACCCTCGCAAGCAGGATTCCTCCTTCATTGAGCTCTCAACTTCAAGATTGCAGCAGTGTACATCACCTGCCTTCCAGGATTGCTCGGGGGGGGACTTTGCATTTGGATGAGCTTTTCCTCTCATCATCTCTAGATGCCGTTGCATCTTATTATGAGCAGTACAATGCCTTCCCGAAGGAATGGATGGAATTGCAAGCCTTTCTTGAGAAGGTATTTTCCATCTCTTATTTTCCATTGCTTTATGACGTCATTGTGGTAGTATTGAAGTGAGTGTCATTCTAAATTTTCTTTGTCATGTGTAGCACAAATCTGACAAGGCTCGAGCCTTGAGAGGTGTTCAAGCCGCTGCCGGCCTTCTCGATCTCATGGTGGTAGACATTCCTGAAGGTCTTCCAGTTCCAACGATGACCTCTCCTGACTCATCCATTTCGGAGTGGAACAAGCTTCCAGATCGATTTGTGGAGACGATTTTTGAGAGTGCTTGTGAATTGGTTCACGACAACGGGGTGCTCTTACTGTTTCATCTAGATGATCTTCAGATGAGGGCTGATATTCGAGGCTGCCTGAGGCCTTACCACTTCTCACTCTTCAAGGAATTCTTGGGAGTTAATCACTTACCCTTGACTAGTGCTAGGAACGCTTCAATGACTGTGAGTCAATCATGCATGTCCAATTTACTCTTGTCATTGGCACTTGCTTCACTGACCTCTCTTTTACTAATTCCATATGTTGTTTCATTTGTTTGTAGACTTTGAGATTCTACATTCAACTTTTTGTGAGGAGCTTCCCTGGGGTACCAGCCTCCACCTTCTCCATTACACCTGTGCCAGAGCTCGATTCTATTGGTATCAACGTCGCTGCTGATGATGTCATTTTCAACTTGGTGACAAAGGACACACAACTGATGAGAGGCACTACTCCTTGGAGAGGAGGTAGGGAGAAGGACCCTATACTTCTCCAGACGCTGATTGAATCTAGCACGCAGTTTGGTGACATAGTGCTTGATTGCACTGCGTCCACTAGTAAGGGCTTCCTACTGAATCTCTTTATCAGGGCGTTTTGATTTCTTGTTCATCACATTTCTTTACTTATTCTTGGATTTAATACAGGAGCTTCTGTCCACGCTTGTCGAAAGGCTGGTCGGCATTTTGTGGTCATAGAGGTGGATCAATTGATCTTCAAGGCCATTCTGGAGCCCCTCGTCGTGGTCCCTGTCCCTGAGGTCTCCAAAAAGCAACGTCTTGATGCTGGAGAGGCCTCTGAGGTCTTAGTGGATGAAGAGATTGCAAAGTCGACCATTGTTGCACGCCATAGATTTTGTAAGTAAGTTTTTATCATGCTTTGAATATGGAGCTTTAAGTAAGTATGTATTGCTATGCATTTATTTTGACTCTTTCTTATACTAATCCCTTCATTGACTTCTTGTATATTTAGCTCGAGCTTGAGGAGTCCAACTCCTACTTTCGCCTTGCAATCAGGACTGCTTCATAGCCCCGAGAAGTCATTTTCCCTACCTATCTATGCTGATGCAATGGCACGTGCTTCTCTCAAAAGTAGACCCACTTTTGCACCTCAATTTGGACTTGGAGTAGATCGCAGGGTCCTAAAGTATCTTGACATAGATGCTGCTGTTGATACTTCACTTCCATCAGATTGTTCAGATTCAGAATCCAGTTGTAGATCTGGTGATATCTATGGAGACTATAGTGGTGATAGTATGTCTTCTTAGACTTTTTGCAGTTCCATTGCCTGTGGGATTGCTACCTTTTGTATTTCCATTCATGTTTTGCAGTGAGGCTAAAAGGGCCACTGCCTTTGATTTCTATGGTCTTGTCTTTGTTACGTAGACTACCCATTTTCTGCAATTCTTCAATTCTTCTGCTACATTTATTTGTTTTGTACCGCGTTACCCTAAACCATTGCATGGGCAGAACTTGTGGAATAGCATGTCATTTCATATATTACTAAGTAGTGTGGCTGGCATAAATTTATCCTTTTCTTATCACAGTTTATGTGGACCTGCTCTACAAAAATTGGTATTTTCTTCCGCTTCAGTGTTCTAGATCGTCATTCCTCATCCACGGTTGTAGGTTCACTTTCCTACTACTCCCCTGCACAACCTATTTTCATTACCACGGTAATAGATTCTTCCTCCAATATTTTGTAGAAGTGCATACAATTATTACCCACGGTAATAGGTCTGCTTCTTTAGGTTTGTCAAAATTTCAAAACAACTAAAAGATGAAATCCCTGCTCCCCGCTCCCCGCTCACGTACTAGCTTTTCCCGTTCCATGGCTTCTTTCTGGGTTGTAATAAGTACCTTAGGGGTCGTTAATGTAGTGTAAGACCCTTTGACCATCTTGTGAACAAGATGCAGTACGATCATGTTGGTAGGACCTGTCATGCCCGTGTTGATGACCCCGATCCTCCATGCTTCTACACATAGCTTCTTGCATTTGTTGATTGAACTCGATGTCTTCCCGAGCTTCTTGACGCTCATGCCCCACTATAAATGTTACGGGTGCTGGATTGTCTTCTACATCATCGTCGTCCGACCATTCATCCTTAGCATCCGGCAATACAACCGGCGGAAATCCAAACTGCCCTCGATTGGACCACATTCGCATACAATCGCTCGGTTGAGTCCAACTTGTATCAAAAACAACGTCAGTGCACTTCATATTGTCAACACTTTTCCCGTAAATTGTGCGCCAGTCTACATCTTTGTGGAGTACAATCTCTACCCAAACCATGGCCATGTTGGAAAAATTCATAACATTTGGTTTGGAGTCAGGCAGCTCAGCCCACCGCATTACTTCCTCGTATCGGTGCACAAAGTGTTGGCTCTCACACGTGGAAATTTGTCCTTCCCAACGTCGAACTTGCTTGTCTGCTCGTTCTTGTGACCACATTTTGGAGAGGTGCGTCATTTTGACGTACTTTTTGCACATTGTGCAGTTCCAAACCTTCTTGGGCTCTTCTTCCCATCCAAATTCAGCTATACACATTGGATTTGCCCAATCTTCCCAGTTCATGTCCTGGGATTTGCCTTTCTTACTAGACTTTGAGTTGTTATCGCGAGGCATGATAAGCTTGATTAAAATGAAATGATTTGATGACGAAGTTTACATGAATCTTTAGAACAACTAAACAAAATGTTTGACACGTGCCAATGAAACGGGATGAAGTTGTTAACAAGGCCTTCAAAACCAAGTAATCACCAAAATAATTTGGTGCAATTCAGTATCCGAGCACAATCGTTCACGCACCAAAACAAAAGGGGCGCACACAGCCACTGAGAGGCACTGGATCACCCACTCCGCAAGGGAATCAATTGTGAAGAATGAGCCGTCCGCCGCGCTATTTATGGCGTCCGAAGGTGGACCAGGCAATGCGGACGCGTACGTGCGAATCCGACGCCCTAGAATCGGACGGGCAGATCGTGCAGACAGGATCGTGCGGACGCCTCGTCCGCACGATCTACCCGTCCGCACGATCCGTCCGCGCGATCTCGTCCGCGAGCCCGACGCCCTGTCCACCCAAGAGCTCGTCCGCAAGATCCCGTCCGCAGAACTGTCCGCGAGCCCCCGACGCCCTATCCGACCGTCGGGCCGTCCGCGCCGACGGCCCGTTCAGGGATGTCAAAAGATGTCCAGAGGTCAGCGCCCACGTCTGGGCGGACGTTCGGACGTCTGGACGTCCTGTCAACCCTACCCGCCACGTGATTAATTCCCGAGGAATCTCGCCGGTTCGGATACTTCCCGCTATCGGAATGTCGTGAAACTTTACAAAGCGCATTATTAACATAAAACAAGCTAGTCTAATTTTTAGTGGGATTTTCTGGTAACCTAGGTAATTTCCATGAAATTCCCGTTGGAGGTTACCAAGGTTGACCACCCGCAAAAGGTTCTTCTGCAAATCGGAAGATGACGGGATTTTTCACAGGACCTCTCAGGGAGTCACGTGAAAGCCGTGTAGGTGCGTTTCCATACCTAACACGATTGGTCAGTGGAGATGAAACCGGACATCTCCTTGAATTAGTGATGGTGCGTGAATCTTTTGCAGATAGAGGAATCTTGGCGAATCGATTTCGTCGTTGGACTTCTAGTAGGGGATTTATCCTAGGACACCATCCTTGGGCTGTAGATTCCTCCACGGGTCCGGTCTTGCATCAGTAGCTCCTGCATGCTAACAATCGGGGTTTGGGGATTCTAAACCTAACTCTAGGACCCGACCTAGTGGCCTTGTTGTGAATCCCTTGGACCGACTTAGCCATAAATTGCCACATTCATGGTGGAATTTAGCCCTTTTGGGCCTATGTGACTTAAGCCCTCCAAATCTAATTGTTTTGTTCTTTCTATCTATTTTTAGGCCAGATTTGGTGGGATTCTAAGTCTAAACACAAATCTGGACCAAATATTATAATGGATATGTCACAACCCTATTTTGGTTTTACACTCTTTTTATGGCTTTTTGTATACTTTCCTTAACTTTAAATTGTAAATTTCCAAAAAAATAATTCTACAAGTCCCAAGTGACAAATTGGGAGCTCACACCTGACCAGACGTCCACGCCCTATCCAGGCGTCCGCGCCCTGACCAGACGTCTCCGCCCCGACTTTCACGTCCGCGCCTTGATTCCAGCGTGGATCGCCACTATGGAAGCGAGTTTTCAATTGGAAAATTAGAAAAATGAAAGGCATCCGGGCTGTCCGAGACGTCCAGTCCGGTTTGCCCGTCCGTCCGTCTCGTCCGATCTCCTCAACCCGTCCACTACAACAACCCTGATTTTTGGTGCCCTGAGCGGAGATCGGAAAGTAGATTGGGCCCGGATCTTGTTCGATCTGGTGTCCCAACTCTCTACAAGGATCGGAAGGAGTAGACCCACACCGTTGTCCCTACCTCTTCCACCTATACCCGCACTACCAACTCCTCACGGATACGGAGGAGAAGGAATGGAGGACTCAGGAAACCCTCCTGAAGTACGGAGAGTCGAAAACGGATGATGAAGTCGAGGAAGGAACCGGATTCGAGACGGAAGAAGAAGAAGAGACCGAGAGGCCGCCAAACAAGCGGCAGAAGACCACATCTCCTCACCGAAGAGGATTGCCGCACGGAGACAAGTCTACTCCAGACAAGGGACCGGAAGTGGAGAAGTCAGGCCCTGAGAAGACGGATCCCAAAGATCCATTCAAATAATTGATCAGAATCCTTTGCAATATACGAGGGGATTGGGAGGTCAAGAAAAGGACTCTTTCCAAGATTGGAAAGATGATGCATGCGTCTCCGGACAGCGAGCTACCGGCGAAGGTGGAGGATTGCATCACCAATTTGGCTGAGATCCGAAAGCAGGAAGCGGAGATTCGTTGACTTTAGGAGGAAGTCGACATGTTGAAGGAGGAAGTTTTCACCTTCAAAGAGGATATGGCCGCCACTCGAGAGATGGCGGATGAGACGCAAAAAGTTGCAAAGGCGGTGAAGGTCACTTTTGGTGAAACCGGAACCACTGCCGTCAGAGCAAAACTCTTTGACAAGAGAGTTTTGGAAGAAAAGAAACTATCCGATTCCCGGATGGTTCGAATCCTGATGGACTTCTCCGAGCAGGTGAAGGCGTCGATGGTCAAGGCTCGGGAGGCAGCCAACCGGATGGAGGAGTGCGCATAGAAACTGACCAGATCCATGAGGATCCACCTGTTGGATATTTCCATGCCAGAGTCATTTCTGGATGGAACGGAAACTAGGGAAGGTAAGGATCAGACTTCCCAATCGAAGAAGGGTCAACCTTCCCAGACCGCGCCAATTAACTTGGATTCATCACCCGAGTTCAATCTGCCAAATCCTACAATCGGAGAGCGAAACAGGAACTTGGAGGATGTCTTCAACAAATTAGGACCAGAGCCTAAGAGTCCTCCGTTGGGGCATGGGATTGCCTTGTAGGTAGGATATTTTTGTAAGTGTAGGATAGGACGGGAACGGATCCGGACTTGTAATCCAATCCGGTAGTGTTGGGACGGACCGGAAGATAGGATTCGGAAAAAGGTTGACTTATACAGGCACTTTTGCCTTTTTGTATTTTTGGAAAGTGTTACAATTGTATATAAGTCAGTCCTTATGTTGGGGACTGGAAGTCTTCACTTTGAAATTTTCTTGCATCTTGTATTTTGCTCTCTTGTTGTGTGTTTCTTCCAAGTGTAGCAAAATTGTATGACGAGGAGTTAGGAAGGCACGAGCGGATTCTTGAAGGATTTCTCCCCTTAGTGTTTCAATCTTATTCTAAGTGCATGAGAGCGAGTAGGAAGGAGTTGGGAGTGAATTTCAGTTCCTCAGCACGTGTAGAGTTTCAGATTCCGAGTGAAAAAGCTGTTGTTAGGCTAGGCGGATAGGGAGGGATTCCTTAGTCGCGCTAGAACTCCCGGGTGGAAAATCTAGTTGAGTGTCCGATCTCCTGTGAGGTCTCACTGCCCTAGTGGTAAACGGAAAAGCTTTGGTTGATTTTGGAATCGATGGATTCACTTGTAATTGCTTAGCTTCGTATGGATAGGAAGTGGCATCAAGGTCGTTGTAGTATTGAGAGGATTGTACGGGGGGTCTTTGCGTGACCAGCATTCCGGATTGCTATCTAGGTTGTTGTGAAGGATCAAACCGGATCCGGGTTAGTTAGGGGATTAGAGATTAGGATAGTGGGTCTTCAGCCACTATAAATTACGGAAGGTGTGGTGGGCCTACCACTTTCAAAAGCAAGCGGTGACTCCTCTGATGGTTAAACAAAGGTAAAAACAAACCAAATAAGAGTGAGGTTACTTATAGGCAATCCAGAGCGGATTGGAATAGATGGATATTAGGATTGGAAGTGGTAAGATCCTAGTGTTGTGTTGGGTTTGATAACCGGTTAACTAGTTAAGAATCGGAAGATAGAGTAAATCCAGCCTACAATTTTCTTGGTGTTTTTCCATTTCCGATTTTAGAAAGAAGACCGGAAAGAAGGATTTTGATACTGACTACGCTTAGTTGCTTAATAAGGCTAGATACTTCACAGAATCTCGTGGGTTTGATCTTTAGAGTCACTTAGTTATACTCTAGGGTGATTTTTGTGAGTATAATGGGGAATTTACTTATCCTGTGCTGTGACACAGGGCAAATGGGACGGAAAGGACAAAGAGCAGACAAGGTGGAGGGGGCGGACGGGGTGGACAGATCCAACCAGAGAGAAATAAGAATTGATTGAACTACGATTGGAGCATCAATGTTCAAGCCCAATGACCAACTCAAGATGTCTCCAACAGAATACAATTGGATGGCAGAGCATCAATGGTCTCAAGTTTGATTTCAAATGGCATCATCTATAGATGAAGTGCAGGATTGCGGTTTGGTTGACGTAGCCAACCGAAAGAAAAAAAAAAAAAAATCCTTGAGTGAATCATCTATGGAGTATGGATGGGGGTCCAAATATGATTTGATAATCAAAGCCCAGGAGATGGTCTTTGTGGATTTGGACATGGACCACTATAGATTTAGTGGCGAAATCTTTGGGTTCAATTTTTGACCTCAAAGATTTTGCTCTTAAATTCAAAAATGTCGATTTTCAAAGTTAAGAGTCCCATCACCTAGGTGTGATAATCAGATGATCTTCAATAATCTCCTACATAGAGGTCTTTGCTTGGAGTTTTGCTATTTTAGAATAATGAACATCCTAAATCTAAACTTTGAACCCTAAAAAAAATGGATGTGCGAAGTTGTCATGATTGCCTTGGTATTTTATATTACGTTAATTTTTTTGTGACATTCATTTTTATTTGATGACTTTTTAGAGTGAACAACTGAGTTCGTAATGAAAGAAAATTGAAGCAAAAAAAAACTAGATAATTAGTCATTAAGAAATTGTTAAATAGAAGTAGATTTAAGATTGAAAAAAAAAAATTGTTAATATTTCTAAGATGGAATTGAAATACGTTGATCCCAACGGTGACATTGTTCCAGCAAGCAAACCTAACTCTATCTAACAACAATTTTAGAAAAATAAAAAAAGTTGCATTCACACATGAATCCTATAAGTGTTTTTTTTAAAAAGATACTTAGATTGCTTAGAAAACTAAGATTGTTCATAACTCTCTCATCATTAATTCAGTAGTCCAAATAAAAAGAATAAATGTATGAAATGTATTAAAAAATATAAATGTTTAAGAAAGAAATTCAAATATTTTATGAATATAAAAACACTGACTCTTGCTTTTTTAGAAAATAATAATTCCGGATAATTCACTTCGTAGGCTCAAAATGCATTTTTGGCCTTATAAATTCATGAAAAGATGAATAATGATTTCCTACCCCATCTAACATTTTGTATTTTATTATAAAGCACATCGAGTAGTTTTTAACTTTAAAAAATGACAATCAATAGATTGTCTTGACTTTGTATGCATTTTTTTAAATAATAGGAAACTTGAATTCACCAAATTGGATTCTACTAAATTTTTAGAGCTTTGTATATGTGTCAATATCTGTAATTTTATCGCTTGACATTATTAGCATATTGTTTGGAGCACCCATAAAACATGTGGAACTAGACTAATTATTTTAGTATTCTTAATCATGAGAAATTGAACTTTGTTTCTTAAAAACCTTCAACAAAATATAAATAAATTAAAAATTTGGCGTATCAATTTGTTCATGTAGACTGTGGAAAGATATTTTCCTCATCCATATTGTTCCTTTTCTTGTAGAAAACTTATGTTTGCTCCCTTTTTCTATTCGACCACGTTCCCTAACTAAATATTTAAATACTTCCCACATTGAATTTTTGAAAGAAATGAATATGCAACAAATATGTGAATTGTTACTATAGATGTTCTTAGGTTACAAAATTTGTACTCTCAAGATTCAAAAATAATTGATACAACTTATGAAAATATTGCCTTCATGTTAAACTTTGCGCAAATTTCAAGCGGCTTCTAAAAGGCCTTGAGCATTTAGGCATGAAAGGGAAGTGAAGGTCAAACATATTTCACACATTGCAGATTCATTTTAGGTAACCTATGTAGGATTTAGGGCTTAGGGTGTACGATTTAGGATGTAGGATTTAAATGTCTGACAAAATAACTTGCATTATAGGTTTATACAATAATTCTACATTGGATGCTTCTAATTGTATGATACATGATTTTGAAACATTAACCTTGCATTGGATGCTACGGTGGACAACTAGTCGGACAAACAGGAAGTCAGCAGTCGACCCTGGCGGACGGGTGGATGGGCAATTGGGGCAGATGGGTGAACGGGGCGGATGGATTGTCATCCATCAACTGTCGAAGTAGACCCCGGCGGTCAGTGCAGCGGCTACTACATTCGGGGCTGCTTCGCGTAGTTCGAGGCACATTCGGTGGCAGGCGGAGTTAGATTTGGTGGCGGACAGCTATAAGGGAGGATTACCTCTTCATTTTTCTTCACTTGTTCTTTCCTTCATGCAAGCAACACAGCACCACGACAAACCATGAAATTGTCAAGCGGTACACTGTCGTTTGTGACTGTAGCAACACTAGTCGTTCACGGACAGCCTGAAGCAATGAAATCTGAGATGACATAGAGATTCGTCAATCCTAGCAATACCTGACTTGCTTGCACCCCCGTAGACGCTCATCGCTTTCTATGTGCCACACCAAGTGCACAACAGCTTGACTTCTGTCAAAGGCAAGTTCTCTGTGCTTGGAGGCTCATAATCGTGCAACTTGTTGGTGTGAGGGAGCTGCAAGTTGAACACCTTGACGCTTTGAAGGGGAGTTTGCAACACGTTCCCCGGCCCCGCGATATCTTTGAAGTTCATAATGTGGAGAATGTTGGTATTTTTAGACGGGGCCCATAAAAATAACCTTGTGCGACATCTAAAACCATCAAGTTTGTAATTGTGCCTCCTATTTCTTGATGGAAAAGGGCTCACTTGATGTCTCAAAATCTCCACAAGTACATAAAAATAACCAATAAGAATTGAAGAGTTCTTTGAAGCAATGAATGGAAGTTGAAGCATTTTTTGCTTCAAGGGTGGCAGTTAAGGGGATTCTAGTGGCACAAGTAGGTATTCTATCTTTTCATCTTTGAAAATTCATAGAATATTGTGTAAGTGTTGAAAAAATATAAAATAAATTGGGTTGGATTTTTCTCAAGGAGACTAACAATTTTACATGAAAATTTTATCATTTTGACCACCAAGGTATTCGAGACAGAAAAAATATTGGGTTTAAATGTGTCTATTTTACTGCCCAATCTAACACTAGCATGAAGCCCTATAAATTAGGCCCTCCCCACCCTTTTCTATGGTTGCTAGCATGTGAGCCTCGGATCTTGAGCCCATGAACTTAAGAGCCTAGACTCCTATATTATAGGTACCTTTATTATAGGCACCTTCTATGATTATAGGTATTTATGTTATATATACTTTTCATGGTTACAGGATATTATTTTATATAGGTGTCTACGTTATAGGTACCTATGTTATAAGCACCTTCAATAGTAGTAGAGTACCTACTTATACCTAGACTCAAGGCTTGTAGGCTTGCATTCTAAACTCACATACTAGCATCGTTGCACCTTTTCCTACCAACACCAATTCGGACACATGATGGACAACATATAGGTAATTTAAGGTAGGTAAACCTAAAATTGCACATTACATATTCTTGCCTAAAATGTACTTTCACTATTTATGAGAGTTTATGATTGCTTATAGGAACATCTATTTTCAGCACTTTGTAAATTCCTAGTTTATTCACGTAATGTCCAAAAAATGCATTCTAAGAGAATCTAGAATCCCCATTTTCCTACCAACACAATCCTATAAAAAGTTTCCCATTATAATAATGGGAACCCTACTGAATTGCTTATTTTTTCAATTTTAATTTTAATTACCTTAATCCTCAATGACAATTGTACACTGCATCCCAGTTGCTTTGCCAGCACTCACTAGCACTTGAAAGTTGAGGCCTGTTGAAGAAGAATAATGACCAAATTGAAAATCATCCTATTAGTATAATAAGTTCGTTCCAAGGGAGAATTTTAAGTAGGGTTCAATAGCTAGTGGAATTTAATCCTAGCTAGGTTGCACAATTCAAAAGGATTTGTATTAACCCCTAAAACCTCGCTTGTCCCCTCGAGGGACAATTTGGGTCCGGGTAGGTTCCTATTGTCTCAATTTGAAGTGAAATTTTTTGAGATTTTTTAACGTTGTGTAGCTTTGCAAGTGCTTTATGGATATATAATTTTTGTTTCAATCGGATGCTCGATGAAAAAGTTATGGCACAATGAGCACGAAATGGAGATTGGCAGGCAACCCAAAAAAAATTACAAAAAATCAAAATTATTATTTTTGAATTTTTTTCCTAAGAGATTATGTTTTTACCTATACGTGGAGCTTTGATTCACTATATTTGGACTAGGGATGAGAAAGTTATGGACAATCTTAGTTTTTTGGGCAATTTAACCATCTTCTTGAAAAAAAACTTTTTGTTCAACTTTGAATGCTAATATCTTCCAATCCATACGGTAAAATTTGATGAAAGTTTTACTATATGATCTCAGACAAGTTAAGTACAAGATCCTACGGTTAAATTTCCAAAAAAACAAATAAATTGGTTTCCTTAAGTGAATACAACAGAAGTGGTAGTTTTGAGTGTTTTTTGGCAAAAAACACCCTTGGGGTTTTAGGGGTTAAATTACTTCCAACTTGGTTCACTTCTAATTTGCACATCACTCTTAAGGTACAGAAGTTAGGAACTTTAACTCTTAAGCTGGCTCTTTCCAACTTGGAAACAATTAGCCTTTAGCTTCACGCCACTAGTCAAATTTTCTCAAACTCCACAAGTACATTACAGATTTATCTTACTTCAATGTAAATTGCTCAATTGGCCTTTCATTTTCCTATCATACTTGACACGTACAAAATACTAATTTGGTATTTAATTTCCAATTAGATTAATATAAACTGGTGATTAAATCACCATTATAGTTTGACATTAATTTCTAGAGTTTGTTCCTCACAAACATCTCCACACTTGACACTTGAAATTCCATAACACTGCAACTTCTCCATTGTTTAACACATAATCTCCAACTAGGATCACACCTCCAACTTTACACTTTGCCATCATACTGCCATACAAACATCTCTACTTGACACTTACACAAACATACTCACTTACAGCAAAAAAAAAAATACACAACTAATTAGGTTGGGACATGCACCGAGCTCTCTCTCTAAGTGGATCAAAACAAATGAATGCAAAATCAGCCTAGTAGGAATTTCGAAACTGACGGTTACCAAATTGGAGAAGATGACTAACAGCTTCTAACTACCTAAATTGGCATTTAACTCACAACCAACTTTGACAACCCCCTCATCCATTTCCAACTTGATTTCAACATCTAGATCATGCCAACTAGGACAGATACCTCATGTGATTGATCTTTGATCATTAAACCCAAATTGGAAACCATAAAGCCTTAACAAGTCTCCTACTTGAAATATACCTTAATACCACATCAAAACTATTCCAACAATTGTATTCCTAACTTGACAAAACATCTCAAAAACTACCAATTGGGACTTAAACTAGAAAATAACCTGCAAAGCACACCAAATAGGCCTTCAAACGCACATCAAATAATCAAAATTAATTACCAAATCGTCTATCTACAAAGCCCTAATCTGAGAGCATCTACACCAATGGGCTTACCTATCTTTATCTAGATGAAACTCATTTGGATAAGGAAGAAATCCCCCATCATTGCCATCAACATTTCCTATCTCTAAATATTTAGGGGGGAGGTCCGAATTTCCTATACGGAATGATGGATAGGGAACTCAAATGGAGTAATTTCTATACCACTTTTCATCCTTCCAACATGAGTTGTACTTGATTGATTTGTTCATTTGGCCTTGTTACTATTTCTATAGTTTCATTTTGACTTCTCCTTGCTTTTATTTAGCAATAAGTTGAAAATTTAGGGAAAAATTGGTGGACGCTTGCCTTTCCTATCCCTATCTTTAGACTCATACACACGCACGGGGGTGAAGGCCCTGTGTGATATTGCATGGCTTGAGGTGGGCTTCTACCATCCTTGAGCCAGTTGTGAAGAGCGGGGCTTTTATTGCTTCCATTTGGCACCGCAAAGGAGCTCTTTCTTTGTAGTAGGTAAATTTGTGAACCCCCTCATGTCTATGTCAACGTTGTTGGGTTTTTTTTAAACTTTGTCAACGGTTTTAGTGGAAAAGAAGAGAGATAATCTTCTTCTCTTTCTACTAAGCGGATTGAGAAAATTAGGAGGGTTTTTGTGTTGAAGCTCGGAAGAGCTTGAGAGAGCTTCAACTTCGTGTTTAATCTTTGTGTTTAATCTTAGTATGTTTATTTGTCTTTTTCATTATTCTTTTTGCAAATGGTAGTACACGTTGTGGGAAATGTTTCTTGGTTGTTTTTTATTTACATTTTTTATTTGGAGTGAGATTTCCAAGGTTTTCTTCTTCGTAGGTTTTGAGTACCAAATTTTTGTATGCAAACAATTTGGGAGAGTTGTTTAAGTGAATATGGAGTCCGTTTTTTGTGCTCCAATGGTACTCATGTAGATCATGTTGTCTACTGACAGTGACCAACTTCTTCACTTACAAATCTCAGGCTTGGGAGGTTTTTAATTCTAGTGGGGAGACTTCAATGGGATTTCATTTTTTTCCCTTATTGTTGTTGCGTAGCAAGAGAAAGAAATCAAAATGCTCCTCGACTCTTTTAGGTAGAGCCTCAACAAGCGACACGTTGGAATTATATAGAGAGGGTAGTGTGGAAATCAAGTAATTAAATGTACCACAACAAATTTAAATTTTTTTATAGAATGAATTTTAGTGCATTTGAACATGTTGACCCCTTTCGTGAGAAGTAGGTGTATTAGTTAAGTGAAGCCACAAATGGAAATAATGGCAAGTGTGATTTATAAATTTGCACATGGGCACAGTCTGGAGCACATGATAGATTGTTTTAAGATTGGGGCTTCAACCATTAGAAAGTATATAGACATAGATTATGACATGCTTATAGACAAAGACAATTTATTTAGCTATTACATTAGTATTTCTAATGAAGATTGCCTTAAGAGTATAATATTGGATTTTGAAGAAATAACGGCATTGCCAAGTATTTGTGGTGCTATTGATGGAATTCATATATTGTTAGCAAAGAATCATAGTAGAAAAGAAACATTAGATGTTAGTGACTTTTCAATAGGAAAAAATTCCATTCCAATGTTCTACAAGTAATATGTGATTCACAAAAGATTTTCCAAAATGTGTGCGTTGGTCAACCTAAAGG
>OX579638.1:8770036-8832724 GCA_951230915.1 Antitrichia curtipendula | reverse complement strand
CAATTACAAATTTAGTTTGCCCAAACAGGTGACGAGGAGGGCTAACCTGCATTTCCTCTCCCTAAACCTACGACGTCCGTTGGCTCCATATGCATGGACCTTTCATCTGGTTGGAGATAGGGATAGGGGAGCCACTGGTGGGGATGCTGTGAACCCTGAACCCACGACGAACGTCAACTCCTCTGCCCGATCGTCTCTTTTCTCTCTGTCTCTCCTGCACATCCGTAGCAAAATTCTAGTGTTCTGTTTGTCCCTTACCAAGCTTCAGTTATTCCCAACAGAGGGCACCTGCGCAATTCCCCTGCCTGCCCTCTTTCTAATTCCATCGCCAAATCGCCATACAGCAAGCATCTCGCCACGCATCGTGCAGGACTGCGCGCAGGGCTCCCTGTCTGGCCGGAGTGGAGGGAGAGCATCCCAACAGTGCAGGGTCTGTCCCATGTCCCATAGCCGGCGAGGGAGGTTGAGCTGGGACTGCCCTCATTTGGACTCTCACCGGTCCCACACCACGGCACCTGGAACTGAAGTTCCGGCCCTGCTGTAGACAGGAACCTATGGCGGCCACACCCACTCCTCGAGTCACTTGAAGAAGGCAGGAAGGAAGGAGTCTTCGGTCACTTGGGTGGGTCTGAGTGGGGAGAGTTGCAGTGGAGAGAGCTTTGCAAGATTGGAGATTTGGAGGAACCTCGAGTGGAGTGGAGAGGGTGGGAAAGCTTGGGATCTGGGGTTTCTGCAGGGGGAGGTTTGGGAAGGGAAAGGGATTTCGATGGCGGGGGATCCGCAGGGCGAAGATCCGTACGCTTTGCGCCCAGATTGCACCGACTCCGCGCCGCCTCGATTTCGCATCAAGGTATGGGTTTGGAGTCTTTTTGTTGGCGAGCTTTGACGCTTGCGGGGATAGCATTGGTGTTGGGGACCCTTTTGTAGCTTGGCCGTGGAAAGAGCTTTTCGTCTGGGGGTTACTGCAATCAACCGGGGTGTGAACCCGAAGTAGCGATTGTCATGCTCACTAAATTCGCAGCATTTTCCTGTACAGGGAATCTGCCTTGTTGTTTCCTCGTTGCTTTGCATTAATCAATTTTGTATCTTTTGAGCAGGATGATCCGTTAGGGTAATAAAAATAGAAGATCATTTGCGAGTCATTTCACGGTTTTTGAATCCATGAGGTGTTGTGATATCGAGGGTTCAGGGATACGGTGGAATCCATGTGTTGATATTTCATACTCTGAGAGCGGATGTTTTCCAAATTCTAGGTCAAAAATCCCTATTCAGATGTTGAGTGTGAGGTTTTCTGGAGACGTCTCTATTCTTCTTCGACATGTTCTTGTCGGGCAGATTCTGCAGAAACTGCGCAACTCTATTTCCACTTGTTTGTGATTTTGTCCCTGTGAGATTGCCTTGTGTCGGGATTCTGAGGATTGAGGGGATGGGACTGCGGCACTGGGATGGCAGGCCGGGAAGACGCTAAGCCCTAGGGCATGGTACGGAGCTTTCAACGAGCAGGGTCAGCTGAAACTGGACAAGGCTCTCAAGCGTATTCGGCGAGGGGTGAGTTTTTTTTCATAAACTCTTGGAATTGAAGGGTTTAAAGAGTTTGGAGGTGCAAGTTCAAGCTAGTTCACGAATCTGTTTTGGTTATGCGTTGTTGAGGCAGAGGAGCCTTGATTTGGTTCTAGGGCTTAGTTTTCTGCAATGCTGTCCACAGGGTGTGGATCCATCCATACGGGCGGAAGTGTGGGAGTTTCTGGTGGGTTGTTATGGTCCGCACAGCACAGCACAAGAACGGGATGCCATTCGATCAGCTCGCAGGTAATTTTCAACCTCCTGAAAGGATACATTATGCTTGTGTTCCGTGGTGGGTGAAGGTTTATCATACTAGGATTCTCTTCTGCCTTGGCGATTTGTTATACTAGTTTGCATAGTGCCTTTCTGTATTTAGCCTGAAAAATAAACCCTGTGCTGCCTTATTCGTTCAAATTTCTTTAGACCGGATAGCCGGGTATAAAAGCCTTGCTAGCTTCATTTGAACCCTAGCCAGCGAACTTCAATCAGTCTCTGCAACCAGAATACTGAAATCCAGAACATGAGTAATGGCTGGTTAGAAGTCATTCACTTCTTTTTAACAAGCTATCCCTTCCAAGATTTGACCCAGATATGAGCAAGAAATCTCAGAAACAGAACTTGTTGGCTCTCTTTAGTCTGCTGTCGTATTTGCTTTGCACCTTCAAGTGGTTGCTGTGATCACGATACTTTGAGTTTGGAGGCTAGTATTAGCTCATTAGAAGCGCTTTTTCAGTATCTTCCAACTAGGTATCTCTTAAAGCATTGATTGAGAATTGAGCACATATTCTCAATGTGAAATTTTGAGTGCAATTATTGATTACGGTGGCCTTTTTATACCGGGCGTTCTGTTGTAATGCTGATGAGAGCGTTTCTTTCGTACAGAGAGCAGTACGCCAAACTCAAAACCGAATGTCGGGCCATGGATGATATGATAGGCAGTGGTCAGATTGCAACTGCGCCACGTATTAATGAAGATGGCAGTCCAGTCGAAGAGTATCATGGTGGAGAAATTTCGGGTGCTGACGAGAGCAGGAGCTACCGAAATGGTACCTATTGTCATACTCTTCCAAGGGCAAACCCTTTTGGCTTTTGGTGCTTTCGTTTGTATAGATTTTGATTTACACGGGATATACGTGATGCATTTACAGGAAATGGATTCGTAAATGGAGCATATCAAGAGACTTCAAAGCCTCCTTTTGAAAAGCAAGATGAGAAGGCGATACAGTGGAGATTGAACCTTCATCAGATTGGTTTGTAATGATGCCCTTCTAGCTAGTTAAAATAGCTTGCAGTAGGTTACAGTAGCCTGAAGTGTCTGCCAGTTGAACCATATCTCCTTTTGGGCTTGCTTTGAGTGTCTTTGATGCTCACAAGATGCTGTGGTATCCAATTTTACTGTTCTTTTTTTGGGGGGTGTATTTTCCCGTCTTTCATTGCTTAAAAAATGTCTGAACTTTAGAACTTGCGGCTGTATGCAGGGTTGGATGTAGTCCGCACAGACAGGATGCTGCAATTTTACGCATCTCAGGAGCATATGTCAAAGCTTTGGGACATTCTAGCTGTCTATTGCTGGTTGGATCCTGCTATTGGGTACTGCCAAGGTGAGACTTAAATCTCTTCATCATTATTGCTGGAAATGACATCGGCTGGTCCTTGGAACTGAGTTTATTTTTTGTACAACATTGGATACAGAAAAGAGGTTTTTTAGGACAATTTATTTTTCCAGGAACTTTTAGACATCATCATGAAGAGAACCTTTGCCATGATTCGGAGGGAGGTCTCCCTATGGTCTCAATGATTATATGAATGCCTCCTCCTTTATGGGAGCCTTTGGTATGACCTCTGTCATCATGAATCATGGCAATGATGACATTTAGCAAAAGTTCCTGAAACAATAAAATTTCACTGGAAACCTTCTTGAAAAATTACTTGTGTAGCAGACACACTTCGTGTGAGGTTCCTGATGACAACAGTCCTGATTTTGAGACATTTCAAGTGTTAACTAGAATATCTGCACACTTTGTAATTAAGCTTGTTGTTAACTTGTTTCAGGCATGAGCGACTTCTGTTCCCCGCTTGCTTTGATGTTCTCTGACGAAGCTGATGCGTTTTGGTGTTTCGAGCGCATCATGAGCCGTGTGGTACATTGCTACCCTCAGACCTTGCACAATACACTTGTTCAATGGATAGAATTAAATGCACTGTTGTGAGGATGTCTACGTGTTCTGCAATCAGATCGCCGAACTGCACTGGAGCATATTGGTCCAACTGATTTATGTCATGTTGTGTGCAAAGCGCGACAATTTCAGTTGTACAGATAAAGAAGTTGGTGTTCAAAAACAACTAGGCGTATTGGCAACTCTATTGAAGGTTTTAGATCCCAAGCTTCACCAACATATTGGTACAGCAATTTTCTCTTCTGCTGGTTCCTTAGATTGAGGTTAGAATACTTTGATTTCACTTATTTATTCTCTTGCATTAGTTTGAAGCAACGCATGACAGTATACTTTAAGCAGTTCGAGACGAGTGTTTCGTTCATTTCATAAGGGCTTGTGTTGGTTCTCCACTTTGCATCTAAATTCTTTTTTTAGAGCAATTCATTTTAACCGTTGAGTTGCCCAAATGACCAAAAGTGTTGACTTCCCGTATCAGCAGGAGTTGAACTTTAGGAAGCTTCAAGCATGGTAACAAAATGAACCAATTGAAAGCAGAAGAATTTATGCACTACATTTTTTGCCGGTAGAAATATGGTTTGAAAGTTTATTTAACCAACTATTAGCTTCCAGTGGATTTTTTAATTTTAACTTGGGCTCTTAAGGTTTAATAGAGTTGAGTCTTTGCCTGGGAACTTTTTATATAAGCAGGTACTAATAGGTCTCTCAGCGATGACTATTGAGCGCTGTCATTTTATGGAGCGCTATCTTTTCAAGTCATCTTCGCTGTACAGGAGAATTTGATTTCAATGTTCTTTGATGTCAGTTTCAGGTTGGGTCTTGGTGGGAGACTTCTTCTGTAAACTGCAGTCTCCATAACCATGTTACTAGAAAGAAGGGTGACATGAAGTTGACGTGAACTAAGCTTAGTGTGTTTTGGACTTTGTTAATGTGTGGCAGATTCGATAGGAGGAGGAAATTATATTTTTGCTTTTCGCATGATCATGGTTCTTTTTCGGCGAGAATTTTCTTTCGTTGACACTCTTTACTTATGGGAGGTACGGTTCACTAACCATGTCTCAATTTCGTTTTTATCGCTAACCCCAAATGAAGCAGGGTCATAAGTTCAAGAAATGGGCTACATCCCAACCAGGAATAATCCGAACTTAGATTATTGACATGCAGAGTTGGTAAGATTCAAAGTACATGGCCCATTCATTTGTTTCTCTGCTCGTCTTTTTAGATGATGTGGGCTTTGGAGTATACTCCTTTGTCAACACAAGAAGTGAGCACCACTAGAAGCTGGAATCTCAGACGCAAGTACAAAGGGAGAGGGAAGTACGAAGCGCAGAATGAGAAATATGGCGCCTCTCGAATGCCTGGTGGAGATGCACCCTTATCCCTGTTCTGTGCAGTGGCGATCTTCGAAATGCAGCGTCATCGACTACTCAAAGAGACTCAAGGACTAGACGAAGTGTTGAAGGTCAGTGCTCATGAATCTCAATGTTGTTAACTCCCAAGTGCCCAACTCAAAATAGGATTTCCACTTTGGAAGCAAAGATCATCATCTATTTTGCTTTCAAAACAAATATTTAACCCTTATAGAATGCAGGGCATAGTTTCTTCTTTCTATTCATATTTATTTGCCCGAAAGATTGATTTCAACTGCTATTGATATTGATATTGCTTACTTTTGACCATTTATTGCATATATGAGCGAGTACAGCACTCTCAAATTTGGAGTAAAACTAGCTTATTCTCCCTCTTTTCTTGGCCTGATTTTCCAATATTAAAAACTGGCCAACTTCCTACCTCCAGCTGTGCTAGTATCTTTACATGACAGTGGTATCTTCACTTGTACTGATTTTGCAGCTGCTGAATGATATCACTGGGAAGGTTGATCCGAAGAAAGCGTGCAAAGCAGCTCTGAAGCTTCACAGTAAATACCTTCGCAGGGTCAGTGTATTTTCCTCTCCTTGGTCCTTGTTTCTTGTGGCAAATGGTATGTAAAAAATGCTGCTTTTGCACCTTCTTTCGTGAGTTTTCAAGTATTTCCTCTCTGATCAAAAACTCGTTCTGCATAATGATGAAAGGCTTGTCCGTCGTGCAGGTGAGAAGACAAACAAGATGACTTGAGATTCGTCCTATTTCCCCATTTGAGCATAATTTATTGTCCGTAGATTTATTTGGTAGCTTCCCAAGTGGTTTGGCTTATTAGAATAGGCTGAAGGTCAATGCCATTCTGATCATTATTATACGTGATTCACAACAAAATTAAATATATGTATTCCTCTTATAGACCAGATCACTAAGCTTGCCTTGGTTAGATATGTCAAGGTACTTCGTTTGTTTGTGTAGTAGTTACATTGGTAATGCAAGTTGAAAACCCGCTTCCGTATTTTTGCTGATCATTGCCATGCTACGTCGTGAACGTCGTGAACTGTGTCATGTACTGAATCGTCTCATGTGACTAAAACCTTATTATTTTGGGAATGCTGAATACAGTACTAATGGTGTTGGCAATAAGGTACAACAAGAAAATTAAGGTTTTGTGGAAAAAGTTGGGACCTTTCTCAATTTTAGTTCACATAGGTTTGAAGATACTATGAGAAAACATCATTGTCCTTTACTATAGACAGTTCAATGTGCCTCTTATGTTCTGTATTCATTGGACATTTCAGTCTCTTATTTACTACAGCAAATAGTGAAATTGGGCTGCCTTAACAATTAGGTTGCCTTACCAAGAGAAGTTACCTCAAGATTCAGTGCTTTTCCACATGGAGGCACATGTGACTCTAAACTTGGGCCATGAATAAGTGCACCAATCCATGCAACACACATGGTTCCTAATTTACTGCATCCTTCTATAGTAGGATTGCATATCTATATAGTGTAGAATGTTGAGAAATTAGTGAGGACAACCTAATTTCACTATTCAGTGTAGATAATTCAGTATGCATGGTGAGTGTTTAGTTATTGGAAGTATTTATTCATTGGCATGTGTACCATAATGTAGATAAGTTGCAACATAAAATAATGCATGAGTTGATTATGATGTCCAATTTCACATTTTTGGGATTTGGAGGGTTAAAGAAAGTATGGAGACTCTTAGATTAATCTTGTCTATTTATTGGCTATTTCTTTTGAACCACCACAAAGTTGTTAGGCCATATGTACTTGAGCTAATTACTTGTGGTCCTATTTTTGAAATAATGCTATTTCTGACATCACTTTTCGGGCTTAATCCTTTAATGACTAAGAAGCCCAAATTGGGCCTTACGTTTATTAAGCAATTTTGAAGAGTTTATATGGATTTTTTTAATTTATTTTAATAAGTATTTACTTAAACCAATGCAAGAAAAGTTCTTCACTTAAGCTAATGATATAATAAAATTTTCCATCTACATTATACTTTCTACAATATAATCAATCAAAGTATGCAACTTAAAACCATGAATTCTTAGTACGTAAAGGGTTAAGTAAGGGGTTGCCTAGCTTTTTACCATGGCAGGAACAAGTGCACACAAGCCATAGAAGATTGCACCAATTTGACAAGTAAATGACTCTTTTATTATTCTTAGAGAATGTAATCTATAGTGACATGTACATAATTTATATTTGTGTGGTGGTGGTGGGGGGTGTATCTTGTTAACAAGTCCACTGCAATGCAAGGTAGTGACAGGGCTTATTCTAGTTTTTCCTAGAATAGTCTCTGCAGTCTCTGCATTTGGGAAGTCTCCTTCAAAGCCTGAATCTGCTTATCCTCCCTCAGAAAACATAAACAAATTAGTGCTCCATGCTTTGGAAGGAAACACTGCGTTTCATACACTCAGTCATGTGAATTAACCCCTAAAGGTATTTGACTATGTTTTCACCAAAACCACTCTAAAACTGTCATTTTTAAGATAACTATCAAATTTTTTAAAAAAATTTAATTTAGGACAAATTTAACCATAGGATCTTTTAGTAAGCTGATTTAAAAAGATTTGGAAAAAAATTCAGTAATTTCCGCCGTGTAAATTGCAAGATATTAGTGTTTGAAGTTACAAAAATCCTTTTTTTACCACTGCGAAAATCTGGGCAGCTGCACTTCAGAAGGCAATATTTGTATGAAACAAAGTCCAAATGGTTGTAACTCTTTGGATTCATTCTTCAATTCAAGTTGGCTACATGCTTGAAAATTTTTAAATCATTTGGAATTGTACAATATGTACAAAAAAAATAGTAAGTAGAAAGAAGTAGAAAATGAGCCAAAATACTAAATTGTAAACAATTTATTTATGGAATTGAAAAATTCCATTCCCAATGGTAAAAATGTTTTAATAAACAATCTACAACTAATGTTGTTGTTGTTTTCCAAAAATATTAAAAACTAAATTAAATAAAGGATTTCAAACTTTTTTTGTAATGTATAGATTCTATAACTAGTGGCAAACTACCCCAAACTAAAACTCCTCATAACTTTTGACTCATCGATCAAAATGGGATGATCCAAAGCTTCCCACTTAGATAAAAATCTAATAAATCAATTTCAATTTTTTTTTTTTTTTAAATCATTTTTAAAGAAATTTTCTGAGCTGCCCGGTCTGCCCAAAGTTCAAAGAAAATCACATATCATGCAAGAACTTTTTAACCATTTAGTCAAAAGTTACAAAAATTGTTGGGCCTTAAAGCTACTCCTCGGGCACATGTTGTGTGAAATTTTCAAAGAAATAAAAGAAAAACTCCATCCGTAGTGAGCTGCCCAAAATCGCTATGTTGCCAAAAAAACGCAAATTGGTCCTTGAGGGGTTAAGGTAGTGTGCTCTAAAAGTGCCCATCTTCTTCAAACCGCTCCTATTTTTAGGTGGAGAATGGAGAGGGGGTGATCCTTAAATGGACTAGTTTAGCAATTGAATGCATTGAGGGAAAAATGTTTTTCTATTGCAAGAGCCAATCATAATCTTTGATTTTTGCACATCTCTTTACAAGTTGCAGGTGAATTGATTTTGAAAGACCTATGTTCACAAATAGGTGCTTATGTCCTAAATCTTTGAAAATTTATAAGTAATTCAAAAATGCTTGGAAAAATACAAAACCACTTGTGCTAGGTTCCAACATCTATTTTTCTTTCTCTGAAAAATGATCTAAAAATATTTATGTCTACATAAGCCTGTGAAAAAGGTGGACCAGCAACCTTAACCCCTAAAGGCCCGTTTGTCCCCTCGGGGGACAATTTGGGGCCGGGTAGGTTCCTGTGACCTCAATTTGTAGAAATCTTTTTTGGGATTTTTTGAGGTTGTGCGGTTCTGCAAGAGCTTTGTGGATATATAGTTTTTATTTCAAATGGTGCCCGAGAGAAAAAAGTTATGCCAAAAATAGAGTTCGGCGGGCAACACAAAAAAATCACAAAAAGTCAAAATAAATTTCTTAAATATTTTTTCCAAAATCTATGTCTTTTTGTGTACATTTGAAGCTTTCATTCATTCTATTTGGACTAAGGACTAATAATGAAAAAGTTATGGACAATCTTAGTTTTTCGGGCAATCTAAGCATCTTCTTGAAAAAATAAGTTTTAGGATTCATTTTTGAATGCAATATTTACAATTTTCAGAAAAAAATTGTTAGACAAGGTTGAATTTGCTTGCTAGAACAATCTCACTGTTGGGATTATGGTATTTCAATTTTGTCTTAGAGCTATTAACGATTTAGTTATTCCTTCAATCTTGAACCTACTTCTACTTAACAATTTTTTAATGAGTGAAAATTTAGTGTTTTTTTCTTGAATTTTTTTTCCTAGATTCTCAACTGAAGTATTCAACATATAAACTTAAAAAATCAAAATCATCAATACAAAAAATTTAAGTTGAATAGGTTCAAAGTCCAAGAATCTTGTCAAGCAAGGTGCAAAAAAACT
Source organism: Antitrichia curtipendula (assembly GCA_951230915.1). Lineage (NCBI taxonomy): Eukaryota > Viridiplantae > Streptophyta > Bryopsida > Hypnales > Leucodontaceae > Antitrichia > Antitrichia curtipendula. The sequence continues at coordinate 8,823,112 of OX579638.1, read as the reverse complement.
TGTTTTCTTCACTTTGAATGCAAATATCTTGCAATCTATTTGGTCAAAGTTTCTGAATTTTTTTGCATATATTCTCATACTAGTCTAGTATAAGGTCCTACGGTTAGATATGCAAAAAAAAAACAATTTTTATAGTTTTTTGGTCTTTGCAATAGAAGTGACAATTTTGAGTGTGTTTTGATGGAGAAAAGGCCTCGGGGCTTTAGGGGTTAAATGGTTGCTTTAAAAGCAGATTATCTTACCAGTGAATGCACTAACTTAGTTTTACGAAAACATATCACTGCTATGGGTTGCAAGTTCAGCACACCATGTGGAAGAAAAGGGCATTGCCAAAACACATGGCAAATCGATGCTACAAGTGATTCAAGTTTGTACATACTGTTCACATTTGCTGGTCACTTTGTTTGATGAGCCTCCATTAGCACTCCAATATCACTGTTGTCATAAAAGACCCACCAGTATCAGTTGTTGTCGCTGCTAGACAAAGTAAGGTAACTAATCCTAAAATCGCACAAATAAGCAATTCAGCATGGTTCCCATTATGATATTGGAAAACTTTTTGTGGGGTTCTCTTGGTAGTGAATAGGGGATTTTAGATTCTCTTAGGATGCATTCTTTAGACACCGTAACCATGAATAAATTATGAATTTTCAAAGTGCTGAAAATAGGTGTTCCTGAAAGCGATCACAGAATCTCGTGAACAATGGGAGTACATTTTAGACAAGAATCTGTAGTGCACAATTTTAGGTAGCGTGTGCATTCAGGTGTAAGGTAGTCTGCTCTAAAAGCGAGCGGGTTCTAAAACCGAACATGGCACAGAGGTACATTTTGCTTTCTTCAATGTATCAAAGGTGTACATTTCAGGAGGTGGTCGGTTTTAATGACCACTGCGTTTTAACTTCAAAAATTTGTAACTAATTTCACAAAGGTCCAAAAAATATGAAACGACTTGGGTTAGATGCCAATTTCATTTTTCTTCCTCTAAAAATTAACTGAAAATTATTTCAAGGAGTTTAGGTTCCCCGAAAAGGCAAACAGCTCTTAAATGGTCGCTTTAAGAGCAGGTTACCTTAGTTACCTTAATTATTCCAAAATTTAAGGGAACAAGCTTCATGGAATTTAGAGGTGTTGTAGTTTGGGATTAACAAATACCTGTGTGGGAGTGTCACCGGACTTTTTCTGGGCTCGGTCTCGTGCAGCCTGGGCTGCGTCAGTGGCTTTGGTCTTGTCCCAGTTGTCACCCTTGCTGGCCTGCAATCAAATACCACCATTACAGTTCATCTCTACTAAAGTGATCACCCAAAAATTTGTGAACCACGTGTCCTGTGACTTGCCTCATGCCACAATACCAATGCTCAATCTATACGGATATGGATGTACAAATGTATGTTATCCCATGTTGTTTTTAAAGTATTTGTATATATCCAATTTTTGTCCAAAATTATGAAAAAAAAGAAGTGTCTAGTAAGGTAGGAGGCTCGAATTTTCAATGGTCATTTACAATCGACCATATAGGGGGTTAAAATCAATCATGACAATTCTGAAACTAGCAGATGCTTTTAATATTCAAAAAATGACAATCAACATGCATGATTTTGAAACAATTAAGACCTTAGCATTGGTACTGTTTTAAGAGGAATTTGGTATTCTCCTAGTTCATATTAGAATGAGCATAAAAAACTACAGACTAAGACATAGGGTTTCTAAGGCTTTCCAGAGGGTATGCCTTTTATGACGAGTCATTGGATGTTTTTAGAATAATAAGTGCTTGCTTTTAGGACGTCAAAGAACCAATCAAGACATACGTTGCATTATTTTTTGGATGCAGTTTTCATGAGCAAAGGCATGCTTGCAATTGTCATAATTGTAGCCTAGGAACTCAAATAGCGCCCTACAGCCATGTCTGTTTGAAATTCCCTATTTAATTCAGTTGCACTCAAAAAATTCTTGAAAAATTGTCATTTGAATCCTCTCTCACTTGTGCATGTCCTGAAATTTTCACAACATCAACAGATGCACACACTTCTGTACAGAGCTCTCTTTTTGCTTAGGTGCATGATTTAAGAGCCTCCTACCTTAGGACATGAGACATGTGTGCATGTTAATATCTATCCCCCAAAAGCAAACCAAGTTTTGTCCCATGTGCCATGGATGAAGAAGCCAAATGTGGATGAAGAAACTGAATGGGGTGAGCTAGGAATTCTCTGAAATGGGGTGAACTTATTTCCCATTGCCTCTCATGCTATTCATGTTCATCGGAAACCTAATTGGAAACCTAATTGAAACCCTAATTGGAAACCTAAATGAACTTGAGTGAATTTGTCAACTTAGGACATCCATCTACAGTATTGTGTAAACTTTGTAACCATTTTAAATCAGAAAATGAATTGTGGCATGGGACAAGGATGTGTTCCAAAATGTTGCTTTCACCCCACCCACCCCACCCCAAAGATAAGATCTATTTCATCTCTACTATCAAACTCTAGTTACTATCATTACATGTTATTCAGCCCCTGTGGAGGGCTGCGAGTTCCCCAGGGTTCCTAGACTCTGAAACTGTCTAGAACTGCGTCGCAGCAGCTACATGACGTGGCCAAGCAACTATCATGTCATACAAAAAAAAAATTTGTTCATCTTGTTTTTCCATTTTAAGATTTTAAGATTTTTTTTTCAAATTTTTTTTTCTGACAGAGGCCGTTATTTTGCTGCCAAGGGAACATCGCCGGGAACAGGCCCAAAACGGCCCTCCAAACCCCCCAAAAATCATCTAATGTCTTATAGTCATCAAATCAATTGGACATGAGACTCTAACATGAGACACTGCAAATATTGTACATTGCTAATTCACTCTCAAATCATTCTAAACTTTCTCAAAAAATGGTTGTATTCCAAGGTAATGGTCATTTTTGTTATATTCGTAGAATTGCTTGAAATTAACCCCTAAAGTCATAAGTCAAATACCACTCAAAACTACTATTTCTATAGCAAAGAGCAAAAAAAAAGTTTTATTGTTTGTTTTGCATATCTAACCATAGGACCTTGTACTAGAGTAGTATAAGAATGTGTGGAAGAAATTTCACAAACTTTGACCGTGTCGATTGCAAGATATTTGCGTTTAAAGTGAAGGAAACAAGTTTTTTTGCACCTTGCTCAACTACATTTTTTGGCTTTGAACCTTCATAACTCATAATTTTTTTCTTTACTGATTTTGAATTTCTAATTTTATATAATAAAGAATTGAGCTAATAATCTAGGAAAAAATTTTAGAAAAGAATTTTTTTTCACTCAATAAAAGATTGCTAAATAAAAATAGGTTCAAGATTGAAGGAAAATCTAAGTTGTTAATAGCTCTAAGATATAATTAAAATACACTAATCTTGATGGTGAGATTGCTCTAGCAAGAGATTTTAACCTTATAGAATTTATTTTTTTGAAAACTTGTAAAAATTGAGGTCAGAAATGAATCCTACGAGTTATTTTTTCAAGAAGATGCTTTGATTGCCATTATAAAAAAAGATTGTCCATAACTTTCACATAACAAATCCAAATGGAATAAATCAAAGCTTCCCATGTACATCAAAATATAATCTATACGAAAAATTAAATTATAAAATTTTAAATAAAAAATTTTAAAGTTTTTTTCTACCTGTTGAACTAAAAAAAAGACTTTTTATTCCATAACTTTAGCTCATAGGCTTCAATTGAAATGAAAATTATATTTTTGGAAAGCTAATGTTTTAATCTATTTTTACAAAAAAAATCAAAAAATTATGACAAATATTGAGACCATAGAAGCCTATCCAAAATCAATTTTGTCCCCTGAGGGGACAATGGGACTTTAGGGGTTAATGCCCGTGGTAAAGGCCTATGACTAGAGACTTTATGACTAGGGAGTTGCCCAACCAAAACCTCACGTTGTTTGTTGAACTTTAAATTTATTCCCTTGAAAGATAATTTTATTCTTGGTAATTTGAACTTCTTATATTTGAAGCTATAAAATTTGCCATTTTAATGAATATGCCCATGAAATTAGATAATGTCATCAAGAGAATCCATTTTGATCATATCCTAAATTGTTATGAAAAGGAATCTTTTTTGCAAAATTAAACCCAACAATAAGTTCCTTAGCCAATAAACCATTGTCTTCATATGACAAAGCTTTGCTAGATTAACTATAATTTGGCATAAATTTGATCTATTAAATAAATCTTCATTGACACTTCAAAAGGTGCTATATTATTATGCAAAAAACTATTATAGTGCAAATTGCCAACTAGCATAAAATTCCATATACTTCATGAACACAAATGCTTTAAGGAGTGTTTGCTTTTAATCATCCTTGCATCCAATTTGTCACATCATGTCATTGCATCATAATCAGAGTATGATCCAATATTGCATTTGATATCAAAGTAACAAGTATTCACAAGTCAAAATGACTCACTTGTTGGACATGATCCCTATCACCGCAAGAATCACAATCCTTCTACAGAACAACAAGCAATGAGAAACTTTAGAATGTCAACTATAATTCCAAATTGAAATCTTAAACTCAAAACTCTACTTCATGCATATCCATCTAATTGTTGCATGACTCATTTCACAAATTTAAGTACGTGTGTCGAGTTCTTGCCAACCCGTGATATGTTAATCTTTTGAAAAAAGGAAAGGCTTTTATATCACTAGAAGCAATGAATACTACCAAATTCAAATTCTTGTAAATAAATTGTAGCGTAAAAATCAAAGCAATAAGAAATAGAAAAGAGGGCGGGGGACATCTTTTAAACTTGGGATTAGAAAGACACATGTTTAAACTTATGTCCATTTGCTTCATTTGTCCAATAAAGTTGATCTTTCAAATCTAGTTTTCTATTGTGTTTCAAATCTTTCAAATCTAATTTTCTACCTATAGATCCAATGTCCATGTGTTCTTATTGTTTAGTCTCCAATTGCACTTGACCTTTCAATTTTTGTTTTAGTTCGTGTTGTATATGATCTCTCCATTTTATTTCACTCTTTGGTTATCAAGTTTTAAGTTTTGTGTATTGTGCTTGAAAATAAAGTTTAGCCCTCTAAGGACTAGACATTAAAATTTTGAACAATAGATGCTTGTAAATGCATTCCATGCATACAAAAATGCATTTGTCATCCGTTGCAAGTGGAAACATTTTGGGAGACCTAAAGTCACAAATAGGTATCCACAACAAAAATATGTGAAAATTCATGACTAATTCAAAAGTACTTCAAAAAATATGAAACCATTTGTGTTACATTTGGCATCTATATTTCTTTCTCATAAATATGTGTTAAAGTATTTATATTCATGAAAATTTATGCAAAAAGGTGGACAAACCCTTAAATGGTCCCTTTTTGAGTATACTACTTTAATTGGCTCCTCTTTTCACTCTACAACTTTTCATTCTTCATAGAAGATTCATTCTTGAAGAAGGTGTACAACTCCTATTTAAAGAATCCTCCAAAATTTATAAATAAAAAATTACCCCAATATTGCTCCGATTTTAAATCATCCAAGTGTGGGCCATGTGCGTTCTTGAAATCATCCAAGTGCAGACCATGTGCACTCGTAGGTTAACCCATAAACAACGCTAAAGACGTTTTCTGGCCAATGAATGACAAAGAATCTCTCCATGCAAGACATAAGTGCAACTAAGGTAACAAGTCCAGAAATCACCCACCTAAGAGCTAAAACTGAATTTTGGGAAGGCAAAACTTCTTGAAATATTTTTTAGTAAATTTTCCTTGAAAGAGAAGTGGATTTGGCATCTAACCTAAGTCGTTTCATATTTTTTGGAGCTTTTTGAAATTAATTATGAAATTTTGAAGTTGAACTGGCATAGGGCTCCAAAATCGTCCACCCCTGAAATGTACACTGTTTGTACATCAGTGAAGGCTATGAAAAAACAGCATGTACAAATCGTGTACATTTTACAGGTGGGCGGTTCTTAATGCCCGAACTATTCTCAAGCCTGTTACCTTATATGTTTGTGTAAAAAGGGAAGGTCTTCTACAGTGTTTTGATTTCCAATAAATGCTTTTTGCATTTTTCTAAGCCAACAATTCCCACGGTACCCAAACAGATCATTTCCACGGTGACCGGCTCGTCGTTCAAGGGTTACGAAGAGACCCGCCTTTGCTATCCAGGAGGTCGCTCGCAGTTCGTGGAATTCCACTGCAGTATCGGAATTTGTGGAGTGGGAGGAGAGATGGCTGCACTGACGATGGCCACAACGTCCCCGCGGGTGCTGGTGCAGCAGCCTGCGTTGTTTTGGGGACAACAAGGTGACCGCGTCATCAGCATTTCCGGTGCTAGTCTGCATCGGTGTCGGACGGGACCTTTGGTGGTATCTCTGCCAAGCGGCTTTGGAAGCCGGAGGTTTGTTGTCGTTGACGCCACCGTGGATACATATGCTTTCCCCATTTCCGCCCTTACTCGTATCTTCTGATGCAGGCGGTCCGTGATTCTTGAATTCTGGGACGTTTTTGTTATGTGTAGTTTAATACGTAGTTCATCTCGGAATTGTGATTTTTGTCATCCTGTCTTTGTCGCCTGAGATTAGCTATGAATGCGGGACAATGAATATTTGGCTTCCTATGGGTTGCCCGTTTGCTTCTTCCAGTAATTTTGGCATCCTCAAATGTGATGTGACGGTTTGTGTCGTTGGACTGACTTGTTCAATTTGCAATTATAGCTAGCAATGTCGAATTCTGCCACTGATTTATCAAATTAGAATTCAGCAAGACAACCCAGGACTTTTATTTTCGTGAACTCTACTCTCAGCTAATTCCGCTCACAGTTTATGGGCATACCTGGACCTACTGATTGAGTTTGGATGGCAAGAAAAATTATCTTGGAGAATTATAGCTCTGTATGCTTAATAAAAATGTTACGAAGAAACAGAGTCTGTTTATTTTATTTACTTATTTGACATTTAGTTTAAATGATCCATTACAGCCACATACATGTAGTAATATATTAGTGGCGGCTCTTGTTCCAAGTCGAACGGCATTAGAGTATCGACTATTGATATTGATAATTCTTGCAGACTGGAGCGCTATGCATCAGCTGATTCAGCAGGAGTCTTGGGCTCTATGGTATGGAAAATCAAAGACTGCATATAGTACATTTGAATTCTGGCATTCGTGTTCAGATTCCTCACGGCATTGCATTTACAACCATTCCGTGTGCTACGTCCGCATAACATGTTTTGTGTTTAGTTTCTTGTGAAGGATCTTCAAATTGTTTTCTTAAAACGGCATATCTTTAACTCAGTACGGTGAATTTTTTATCTGACTGTCAGAGATGTATGTGGTCTTTCAGGCCATTCAAGCTGAGGGCAAGTTAGAGCCAAAACCAATTGTTCTGATTGATCAGGATTCAGATGCCGACGCCACAATTGTAGAGATTAGCTTCGGGGACAGACTCGGTGCCCTCCTTGACACGGTTGGATGACCCTCACATCTTGTTGCTTTGCATTTTTTATTTTTTTATTTCCTATATACAAAGGTTAATTTGTTGTCCCTATCCACAGTTACCAAATAGCTTTCTGTGAATGAACCTGTATGTGATTGAGAAGTTAAGTAGCCCTCAGCGCGTTTGTGGGGCATCCTCACAATTTGTCTTATTTGGTTGCTCGAAATTGTTGTAGGAATATCTTGTCGCGCGCTCATTGTAGATCTTACATCATTTGCAGATAAAGGCTCTTAAGGACCTTGGACTCAATGTTATCAAGGGAGTTGTCACCACAGAAGGTTCTAATATGCGGCGAAAAAAGTTTCTAGTGACTCGAGCGTATGTTCAGCTATTTGCAATCCTGCCTTTTCAAAATTATATGTTTAGATTGGACTTGATTCTCTGAGAGACTCTATTTCTCGATCACAACTCTTTAATCCTGAGTATTCTCTTTGCGGTGTTACAGAACATCAATCTGATTGTTTCCGAGTACTGCGACGTGTTCTCTGATACATCATAATATAGTATCTGATTCTGGCAGGGATAACAATAAGAAAGTGGACGATCCTGAGGTGCTGGAAGCCATACGGCTCACTATCATCAACAATCTGCTCCAGTACCATCCTGTATGAACGTCTCAATTCTGTGTCATACTTACAATGGCCGCATTCTGTCTGCTTCGTCGATCAGAATTTGATCTTCAGTTGGATGACATGAGTTACGCTGCCACTCTATAGTCAATTATATGGATGCATTAGGTTCTGCTCGATTTTATTCAAACATTTAGAATCCCTTGTGGTTTCAGTCTCGAATGGGTTGCGCCTTTGATTTTTTTGAAACCCCTTATGTACTCATATTAAAATACATAATTGTGCTCGTTATTATTTTGAACTAATGGTTTTCTGTCTACGCATGTGAGGGACTGTAGGAATCCAGTGAGCAGTTGGCCATGGGAGTTGCTTTTGGGGGGTATTCACCAAGGCAGGAGGTAGTGCTTCCGCTCACCATTTTCTCTGTTTAATTTTTGCTGTGAATCATGATGTCCCTTTTCCGACGCCAGTAATGACTCAAAGTGGTCCTTCACACTTGGAGTTCATAGTCTTTCTGATGCAAGTATCCTAGGTTTCTGATGTGTTTGCTCGAAGATTTTCTACGTTTTTGATTGTCGGATGTCAAACATGTGACGTGAACTAGCCGGGGTAATAGTTTTTGCCCACTAGAATAAACGTTTGGGTGTCCATTGTTGGGATAAATTAGAACATTGTGCGTGCAGCTTGATGTGGATGTGGCTACTCATATCACTATTACAAGGGATGGTCCGCGAAGGTATCGGCAGGACCCTGTTGATTTTATATTTCTTAGCAGTTCTGACATTATCTTTGCGCTCTGCAATCCTCCTGTTTATAGTTCGATATTCAGTCATCTACGATGCTTCTGCACATTTTTGTAGAGATGATGCTTAATTGAATCAGTGCTTGCAGTCTTTTATCTGTTGAGACTGCGGACAGGCCAGGCTTGCTGCTTGAAATCCTTAAGATCATCTGCGACATTAGCATTTATGTAGAGTCTGCGGAGATTGACACAGAGGTGAGTTTCCTTAGCAGAACTTCTGTTAATCATAACTGTTTTCACTAATCTGCTCATTGGTATGTTGTTTGAGATCTTATACGAGTATTTTTTTTGATGGCGTACAATTATCTCGGATGGAACTTGAATGGCAGGGCCTAGTCGCTAAGGACAAGTTTTATGTGACCTATCACGGCGATCATTTAAGTCCATCTATGGAGGAGGTGAGTTGGGTACCTTTTTATGACGGAAGTGCATAATTACCTGTGATTCTAGAAATTGTCCTTTCTATATTTGATGACATATTAGCATGTTTACTCGCTTTGAACCCTACAGGCCAGGGGAGGAGGTTGTCAACAGCATTTTTTAAAACTGAACGTTTTTTCTTTCCTTGTATAGGTTTTGACGAATGCTCTTCGCTACTATATCCGGAGACCTGATACTGAGGAGGACAGCTACTAACTAAATAGATACTGTCGGATTTGAAATTATTAGCTCGTTCATATCTTGAATATGAACATAATAGAGCTCCATCGCATATCTGATGAAGTTGTGAGGAATTGAGCATGAGCCAACGATTTAACGATGACAATGAGCTCAAAAGATGCAGTAACTGCATTACTATTTTTGACTTTCATTTATTATTATTATTTAACATTGTAGCAAAGTCTTCCTATATTTTCAGCTCTTCAATATGAGAATGCATCTAACTTGAGGTCATTTATTTTATTTTAGTAGAGTTCTCGGTTAAGTCTCTGCATAAAAGTACTTGTGGAAGCATCTTCCCCCAAAACAAAGCTGTAGAGACCGTCTAAAATGAGCAAAAACTAGTTTCCACCCCTTTTTGGATCAGTGAGTTGGCTATCTTCAATGGTTACGGACTGGCTATCATTTATGCAATTCGGAGTAACTCTGCAGTCCTCAGCTTATAGTCCATTCTCACCTGGCTTTACGGAGCTTCGGTGGTAAGGACTAAGAGTCCTGCGTTCTTTCCGGGAAAAGTGGATTTTTAGGGGTTTTTATTTTCTGTGAAAAAGCGATTTAGATGGATGTACGTAGGACTGGGCCGTTCACATCAGCGCACTACGTGATTGGTGGGATTCGCATAATCTGCCAGGTCGGCCGATAAGACAACCATGTCTTTGTGGGTGGTCACACCGAAAAAGTTTTTATGAGAACTAGCTTCTCTTTCACTGCTCTCCGTCACATCCTTAGAATCACCTCCTGCTTTCTGAAGACAAACATCGAAGTTCCTCAATGTAGTTTCCATTCCACCTGCATTTTGTTATCAACCAGTTCGAATCTGTGGAGCTTTGTATTTCTGTTTCTGGTTTCACATTCTACAGAAGCGTTGCTTTCGGGGTTTCGAGCACGTTTCAACTACTGTTGTGGCAATTGCTGCTTTCGAATTTTGGTTCCACGCGACATAGTTCTACTCTTCCTTTACCAATGTGGGCTCTGCTTTGATAATTGTGATCGCTGGGTTTTTTTCTCTACGTTGAGAAATTGTGCGTTCTCAGAGATACACAGACTACTTGCCGATACAGTTGACACGATAGAGTTTTTGGTGCAAAAAACTGTTTTGCCGTTCTTTCCCGCTGCCTTTGGAATTTGCCATTTCCATTTCGAATTCTTCTTCGAAATCACAAGTGTGTCTTCGCTGCACTTCCTGATTTCGTGTTTATAAGTCACGTTTGCTTCAATTTTTTTTCCTTCTAGCCATTCCGTCGTCTAGGTCATCCAATGCTGTGTAAATGATGAATCCCCAATTTGGAAGCTCCGTCTCTTGCACAATCAGTTCTCTTTTAGAAATACGGCTTCTTCTCATTGCTTGTGCCTGTGGCACCCTCAAATTCTACCCACCAGCCTCTGTCAAAATTTGTTGTGGTCTATAGTACGGTTGATGTTCGTCTAGGATTTCAGCACTTGCCCCAACTCTATTGTTGCTTCAATCTCATGCTTCAATAGATGCAATGCCATCAATTTTATGAAAGCCTCTTCTTCTATGTTTGTGTAGGGATCAGAAACAACTTCGGTACCATGCCCGGGGACATGAACGCAGAATTGGCCGTTGCTTACATGGCCTGGATGCTTCTGCAGCTTCTCTGTGCTCCACAACTTTTACAATTACCTTCGTTGGAGGAGGATGATGACATCGATGCTCTTCTAGCCATTGTGCAGTGTCTTGGGCAACCTAGTCATGATCCGTTACAAGAAATGCAAGCTGCCTTGCATAATTTTCGCTTGTGCACTTCCTTCATTCTTTCTGATGATGACTTGGGGTATTGGATTAAGCCTTGATCTACGACGTGGTTCTCCAGGTTTTTGCTCACAGAGTACGATGACACCAGGTGAATTCAAATGTTCAGAATGACCAAAAAAGCCATCTTTGCATTGACAGATCTCCTTTGGCCACATGTGATGAAGAAAAACACGAACTATCGATTGGCGATTCCTGTACTCATCCGTGTTGCTTGTTGCCTTTTCAAATTGACTCACGGTGCTTCTCTGTTTATTTGCAGCGAAATGTTTGTTGTTGGAAAGAGTACTGTATCGTCCATACTTAGGGATGTGGTCCACGCAATCAATGACACCTTGCAGCACGAACTTACATGGCCAACGAGTGAGCGCATGCGACATACTCAACAAGAGTTCTATGAGCTCTGTGGTTTACCAGACATAGTAGGAGCAATTGACAGTACACATATCTCTATTTCGAAGCCGCAACATGTACCTGTCGACTACTTTTACTTCAAGTCCGGTGGTTATACCCTAAACTGCTAAGCAATTGTAGACAATCATAAACGTTTCTTGGACCTTTACCTAGGAATGCCTGATTCGACAAATGATTCTCGCATGCTCCGACGATCTTCCTTGTATGATCTATGTATGCATAACAACTTGCTGCAAAGTGACCATACTATTGAAGGTTTCTCTCCGTACTTGATCGGGGATTTGGGGTACCCACTACTGCTTTGGTTAATGGTTCCACACTGATCTGGGGTACATTTGTCTTTGGCTGAGACTCTTTTCAACAAGAAACTCCGAAAAGATCGATGTGTGGTGGAAAATGCCTTTGGGATTCTGAAACAAACCTTTTGTGAATTATTGACGAAGTCAGATTTACATGTTGCATTTTTACCTGACGTGATTCTCACATGTGCCATTTTGCACAATGTCCTATTCGGTCAATCACACAAGGATGTCCAGAATTTGTCACAAGTTCTACACATAGAGGGACTATACGGAGATGTTGATGACAACAGTGGGCACGAAGAAGGTGCCGATGAAGTGGCGGAGCTTGTAGAAGCTGTTGTTGCCACCGAAAAATGTAACAGCTTGGGCGTTTTCTTGAGTATGCAATGCGTGCATCCACAGTAGGGGAACTGATAAGTTTCTTTCTTTGCTTCTGTGTTTCTGTGATGGAATTGGTGCAATGTATATAGCAAACCATAGTAGATGCTTGCATTCAATCATTGACGTGAAACTCCCAGGAACTTTTTTGCATCCATAGGTTTCCTAAACTAATTTTTTTTTTATTTCCAATTTTTTTCCAATTTTTTTTTTTTTTTTCGCATATGAATGATATTGACAAACTGCAGTAGTGAAAGTCTATGCTGATTGCTAGTGATTGCCTAAACTACCATACTAACACGTATTGTTGCAGGAAAAAAAAGGAGCTGTGACTACACTGGTCCGAAGAAGAATGTTTGGTGCACTTACTTCGAGCTTGATGCCTTTTAGTAGATGCACGCAGGTCCGTCCAAGGGTGGGGCTCGAAGCATCGCCGTTGTAGGGTGGTGCTGCCTATAGTCACTGTAGTTCAGTCTTCATTTAAGGTTTCTTCATGTTGCTTGTCACCTGCAGGCACGGTGCTCTGGCTTCTGTGGTCACGAGTGTCACTGCTGGGGATGACTGTGTCCGTTGAAGTGTGCATAGAGGCAGTAGAGTAAAAGGGGTTGGGGTTGGTGTCATTGAAGGTCACCTTGCTTTGGTTTACATGATCATGAGGATCACTGCCGGGGTTCAATGTGTCCGCTGAAGTTTGTATAGAGGCAGGGGAATAAAAGGGGGTACTGCTGGTTTTGTTCCTTGTTGCCGTATGTGGCACAATGGGAACTGCTTGACCGTTGTTCACAATCAGGCTCCTACTTAACACGTTTGACAAGTTTGACAAGCATGATACCATCTCTCCTTGCTTCACAATTGAAAGTCTGACATTCTCATTGGCCGTGAATGCATTCTCGTATAGCCTGAGGTCTTTCTCTCTCTGATAAAACATTTGCTCACTAAAGAGCTTGAGTTGGACTTCAATCTTGGAGCGCTCCAAATCTCTGCTTGATTCAGCAATATCTTGCATGTGCTGCGCCATGACAATACCTGTGGCCTTCGTTGCCTCAGCCATGACATTATGTCCCGATATGTTCTTCCGTCACACAGCAGTGTTCCCTGTACGTAGTCTCCCTGCACTCTGTGATGTCTCTGAAGAGCTAATGAGCTGGGGAGTCATACCAAGGGGCAGACCGCGTAATGGTCGAGAAATGGGCGTGCCGGTGGATGCTGACGGTAGTGTAGGGCGTGATGGTGTAGACACCATGTGCGGTGAAGATGGTGGAGTGCTATCGTCGGTAGCATCTGGTGCATCTTGTGGGCGCATGTCCATTGGATCGTCTGTTTTAGGTTCGCTGTGATCTTCATGAACATCATGTTGCCCACTGTCATGCGGTTGGTAGTTCTGATTGTTGGCAGCGAGGAGGTCCCGCACATGTGGAGGTTGGATTTGTAGACGAGAACCGTACCATTCATGAATCGCATGAAAAATTTCTTCAGCAAAGAATTTAGGCAGCTTCTCTGCCTTCCGTTCTTCAGCAGACAATTCCCAATAGTCATGTACATTCCTTCCTATTCGACTAAAGTAATCTGCAATGCGTTTGTAATCAGGTATTAGCTGATTCCACTTCGTCTTGCATGCAGGTCCATCATGTAGACAAGGGGAGATACCGGATTGCATGACCTCTTGAGAAATTTTGGTCTACTTTGTGTTCTTGGGCATCATCAAATCTCTCCCGTCGATGGTGTCGAGATCTTGCAGAAACATATCCCGCTTTGCAGATATGAGAGCAAGAATTTCTTGTGTCATCCAATTTGGCCCTCTGTCTTTTCTCTAGCGCTTGGATTGGCTGGTGTTGGTTGGAGGTGCGGCGGTGGATGTTGGTCTCGTTGTTGCAATACTGGACCGTGAGGTTGGCCCGTTTTGATGCATCGGAAGCCTCGGAAGTGCAATACCCCCTGTGCATGAACCAAAGTGTGAGATCCAGAAGAGCAAGAGAACATAAAAGCAAAGTTTCAATTGTGCAGATGGAGCCCTATGGACGAGAAACAACACGGGCGTAGTAGAATTGTCTAGCATGATGAAGGTAAGTAGCACATCCAAAACTTTGATGTCAACTTCTGTGTGGACATTGACTTACTTTGGCATCAGAGTGTGTTTGTTTGTTTTGCAGGTCTAGTTCACTACATTGTCATGGACAGCAAGGGAAAGAGTGATGCGGGATTGGAAATGTATGAAAAACTAATTGTGAAGCAGACGTTCGAATTTGGTGAGCACCTTTTCTAGCTAGTGCGTTACATCTGCAAGTATTGGATTTTGAAGTTAGAAGGTACTAACCGTTGACAGGCATAGTTGTAGGACGGAGCGGGGTGTTGTAGTTTTGGGCGTCCAATCGAATCTCCATGGAAAAATTTGCTTGTGGTCCTGCACACAAAGAAGTTTGAAATGAAAAACAAGGCGGCAGGTTGGTGCCTTGCAGAAAATGAATGTCGAGATTCTGTTACAATAAACTCGTAGAGGCGTAGACTACCATGCACTTAAAGCTTCATTTCAAATTCTTTGAATGAAATTGACGGTGTTGTTCCCTGTCGTTGGCTTGTAGAATGACGGAGAAGGAGTGTTGGAACGGAGCACCCGATGGTGTGGAAACAGTGTCAATGCGGTCATTGTGGTGAAGTGAGAGGACAAGAACGTCTTCAGAACAACGAACTCCATAAAGGTACAACATTTTGAAAGATTTCAAGTATACATTCCAAATGCTGTCAATGCCGCATGAGAATAACCACAACTGTAACTTTGAGAGACTTGCTGTGAAGTGAACAAACGTTTGTCATGAATTTCTAAAGAGAGAAGTTGAACTTGTGCATGCAAGTCTAGAAGTTTGCCTTGATAGCATCAAAGAATTGCAGAGAGCGAAATCAGAACATATCTTTGGATCTTCAGAAGTTATCGATGACGGCGCAAGTGGGGTACATGAACTCACTTCCATGATTTTATACACTCTCCTCCCACACTTCCTTCGGAGTTCATGTCTATGTTTGGTAAAATGAAGTTTCGTGAAATGAAGTCGCTGAAGCGAAACTTCAGCCAAAATTTGCGACACCGCTCTTTTGTAGTGGACAATAATTGCATGGACTACGGAACAACGTCAGTATCTCTCCGAAATCTTCTGAAATCTTCATTTTGTTTAGATTGTGAATTTAAGTATAACCGCCTCGTTAAACCAAAATTAATAGAAGTCATGACAGTGCTTTTCAGCTAACATCGTGTTTATGGATGTGCCACCGAGGCATCCACGTAGGTTTGGGTGTAACACCAACGCTTGGTCTGAACTGGCACACTCGAGCTACCACCTACCACCGGTATTCCACCCCCCGTAAGGCCAGGTGAGAATGGACCTTTAGCTAGGAGCACTTAACAACGCCACCTTTACAAGTCCAATAATCTTCATGGACGAATTTCACAATTTTTTTTCAACCCCTAAAAGACCAAGGCCTTTTTTCTGCCAAAAAACACTCAAAACTGCCATTTCTATAGCAAAGAGTAAAAAAATATGAAAATTATTATTTTTGCACATCTAACCATAGGATCTTACACCTAACTAGTATGAGAGTATGTGGAAAAAATTTAAGAATTTTGGACCGCACAAATTGCAAGATATCTGCGTTTAAAGTGAAAAAAACAAGTTTTTCAATACATTGCGAGACAAGATTTTTTGACTTTGAACATTTTTAACTTAAATTTTTTGTACTACAAAGTTTTGAGTTTTAAATCTTCATAGTAGAGAATTGAGTTGAAAGTCTAGGAAGAAAAAAGAAATTCAAAAAAACTTTATTTTCATTCTTCAAAAAATTGTTAAGTAGAAGTAGGTACAAGATAGAAGGAAAATCTAAAATATTAATATCTTTTAGATGGAATTAAAATGCATTAATCCCAATGGTGAGATTGTTCTAGCAAGCAAACTAAACCATGTGCAATTTTATTTTATTTTTTTAAATTGCAAAAATTGCATTCAGAAATGAATCCTTCAAGTTATTTTTTTCAAGAAGATGCTCTAATTGCCAAAAAATAAGATTGTCCATAACTTTCTTATAACAAATCCAAATAGAATTAATCAAAGATTACTAGATAGACAAATATATAGTCCATGAGAAAAAAAAATTATAAAAGGAAATTCAAATTTTTGCAAATTTTATTTTGCTGCCCACTATCCCTTGTTTTGAACTTATTTGGGCATAACTTTTGTTCCCAGGCACCGATTGAAAAAAAAATGATATTCCCATAAAGCTAAATCAATTTTTCTATCCTTAAAAAAAAGTTTCAAAACATCAGGACAAAAATTCAGCCCGTAGGTACCTGCCCGAAATTTCATTTGTTCCTCGAAAGAACAATGATCCTTTAGGGGTTAATGAGGATGTCACTGACTTCAGAAGAAATCCAACCCAAGTCATTATTTAATTTCATTGTTGTGATTAGAATGCATGTAACCATATTCTTTTGTCATTCCAAAAAACTCAAATAACGTAAGTATACCTAATTTTGACCCCTTTCTAAAATTGACCCTTGAGATTCTTGCCTAAAATGTAATGCTACCTTTCATGAGAGTCTAGGATTGATTTTAGAAACACCTATTTTCAGCACTTTGAACATCCATAGTTTATTCATATTGTGTCCAAAAATGCATTCTAAGAGAATCTAGAAATCCCCTTGTGATTGCCAACAAGACCCTACACAAAGTTTTTCAATATCATGATGGGAACCCTCTTGAATTGTTTGTTTGGTAGATTTTAGGTGTAGTTTAGGCTTAAGCCTTGTCTTGTCATTGTCAAATACATTCAAGTAGAGTAGGAATTCAAATCCAATCTTCAACAAATTTTGAAAGATGCACCACATAAATGGAGGTTCCATGATTTCACAATTAATTCAATCATGTAATTTAGATTATTTGAAGAATGCATCTAAACAAAGTGAATCAAAGTGGACAAGTTATATGATTTTTTTGTTTGTAGTAGCTGATATTCTTCCTAAAGATTGTACTTTATTGTGCAAGGTTTATAGAAAACTTCTTATTTATTTGAATGTTTGTGAACCTAGAATCTATTATTCTTATAGCAAAAATTTCAAAATGATTAGGATAGCTATTCATATCAAAAATCATATGTATTGTATTGCAAAATATATTTATAGAGATCTAGCTAAAAAATATTTACTTGTAGTAAGGGAGGTGGATCAAACCCTCACATCTACCAACTTTGCAATAGCTCTTTTTGTTGGAAAATCATTTTTAAGCAACTACCTTTTTTACAATGGAGAGTAAAAAAAAAGATGCTTCATGATGATAAAATGGAGGAGGCAATGGATTGCTTTTAGTTTCTTAGTAATTCAAACGTATCCAAATTTATTTCATTCTTCTGATCAAACAACTAAGGAATTAATATCGATATCATGAAGAAATAATCGAAGTTTAACCCCTAAAGTCCCAAGGTCATTTTTATGTCAAAAAACACTCAAAACTGCCATTTCTACTGCATTTGCCCAAGAAAACAAAAGAAATTACTTTTTAAGAATCTAATCATAGGATGTCTTAGATGATGTGGTAAAAATTTAATAAAGTTTGATTGTACAGATAAAAAGATATTAGCATTAAAGTTGAATTTTTTTTTTTTAATACTAGCTTGCAATTTCAAATGACTTTGATTGCCATTTGTGGAACTTTTTTGCACTGCACACTTTGAATTAAAAATTTATTATGTTAAAAAATTGAGTTGAAAGTCTAGAAAAAAATTCAAAATACAACAACTTGATTTTTGTTTTTAAAAAAATTGTTAATTCTACTTCTAAAATAGGTTTTAAGATTGAAAGAAAGACTAAACTATTAAGACCTCTAAGATGGAATTGAAACATAATAATCCCAATGTTGAGATTATTCTAGCAAGCATACTCAACCCTGTCAATCAATTTTTTTTTGAAAAAATGTGAAATTTGCATTTCAAAATGAATTCTATATGTTAATTTTTGAAGAAGATATTTAGATTGCCCAAAAAACAATTGTCCATAATTTTCTCATCACTAGTTCTAATAGAATGAATCAAAGCTTCATATGTAGACAAAAATATAATATTTTAGAAAATAATAATAATAATAATTTTGACTTTTTGTGATTTTTTTATGTTGTCTGCCAACCTTTGTTTTCGGCTAATTGTGCCATAACTTTTGTTCTTGGGCACCAAATGAAATAATAATTATATTCACATGAAATTTATGTGTTTTTCTAACATTACAAAAAGTTTCAAAAATTACAATTGAGATTGAGATTGTATGAGCCTGACCAATGGAACTTTAGGGGTTATATTCATATACAATTACTCCAAAAAATGAATTTATACATCAAATAAACAAATTGAAATGGTAGTGCCGCAAACATGAGTGATCAGAATCAAAAGCTATAAAAACAAAAATTGTAGAGTATAAGATAATACACAACACCATAATAATTAAAAAATTATTTCAATTACAACAAAGTAGACAAAGATGTTGAGGCAAAGTATACACATAGACCTAATTTTTGTACTGCACTTCAAAAGCCACTTAAAAATTTGTCCACTGTCTTTTTGCAACCAAAACAACTGTAATTCGATTAGGCATGCTAGCATACAAATTCTTACACTCTTCTAAATTAATGGAGAAAAAATCCTCTTGCACTCACTCCCATAATTGAAGGATATGACTAAGAGGAATAGAATAGGAGTTCAACCATTGTTTGAATAAAGCCTATACATGTTCAGTAGGATTCAGGTCAAAAGATTGTGCAAGCCACTCTAAATTACAAAATGGTTGCTTCCCAAACCAATCTTGAACAATCTTTACTATATGCACGCCAACATTCATTTGTCTTGTTGGAAAACGACTTCTTCAAGATTGAACCCAAATGCATGCAATGTAGTGTACAAATCTTGCTCTAAAATAGCAATGTAGCCTTTAGCATTCAAACGCCCTTGTATATTGTGGATTGCCCCCAATCTTCTACATCTCAAACAATTCCAAAGCATTATACCACCTCTACCATGTTTGACAGTTTGGTTTACAATATGCACATGAATGTTTTATTTGTCCTCTATCCAACACCACATCCTCCCATTTGAATTGAAACAACTTATTTTCGTCTCATCACACCACCTACTCCCAGTCATTCACTATCCAGTCTTTGTAGGTTTGGCAAAATGAAATCTCTCTTTGATGATCTTTTGACTCAACAAAGGCTTTTTAATCTTTGTAAAAGAAGACAATCTATATTCTCTCAATGCATTCCTCAAGGTATTGTTACACATCTCCACCCCCGTCTCTCTTTGAAGCACTTTTGCAGCCTTTGTTGCAGTTTCTAAACCACCAAAAATAACTAGGCGTGAAGTATATACCTCCTCTTCCACTCTAAAAGGACCTTAGGACGACCTCTTTTAGACAATTCTAAGTAGTGAGAAAGTCGCTTTCTCACTCTATTAATTGTAGATTGTGACAAACCCATTCTTTGCAATCTCTCTATTGCTCAATCCCTTCTCTATCAAGGCTACAATATTTTGTTCTTTGTCTTGAGAAATTGGCCTCATCTTCCCTTACAACCTCTACAAACCACAATAAATATTCAAGACAATCTTACACAAACCCAAAAAATATGACCAAATTTAATGAAAAAACAGAAATCATTAGAGAAAATTTTAGCCCAAGGGAGGGCCGTTTCAGGGCTGATCCCCATGTTGGGAACATTTTTGGAAAAAAAAAAAAAAAAAAAAAAAGTTTTTCATTTTTTATTTTTTATTTTTTTTAAATTTAAAATTTACTATTTTTGGATATTTTTTTTGAAAAAAAGTTTTTTTTAATAATATGTTGACGTGGCAGGTGACATGGCAGTGTCCCCGCCACGTCAACAATCTACGTGGCATGGACTTTAGCACTGGGAGCAAAGCTCTCAGGTTGGGGAACTCCAGGGTAACTGGAGGCCCTCCCTTGGCCTCCTTTCTGTTCTAATGGTACAAGTCACCGAAAGAAAGCAACGCAGAACTCTCACAAAAATCCTTTTGAAATTGATGATGTCATCATGACATCATTTCAAAGTCAACTTGTAGTTCTTTTACATCCACATATTTACATCTACTAAACATGTCATTATCTCTTTATCAAAAGGCTCCGAAAGTGTTAGTTTGATGTATATACTCAGTTTTTGGAGTCATTGTACAACAATGTGTTTTCTAGGCAAGGGAAGGAAAAAGTTAACTTACTCAAGATGCTCATGGAAGGACTTGAAAGTGGATTAAACCTTGTGAGATGCATGCAACTTGGAAACCAAATGTGTGAAAGAATTGATCACCAAGGCATGCCACGTATGTGATCCTAGTTGTAAGAAGGCAATAACTATTGCAACTTGTGATATGCAGTCTAAAGACATAGAGATCCAGTGTAGTTCTAGAGGTACTTGAATGTTGTCATATTTTGGTATGGGATGGATTATCTAATTTCAAAGGACTTATGGCCAATTGGAATGCGGTTTGCATTGTTTACAACACTTGTTTTGTAGAAAATAAAATGGTAAATTTTGAAGGACCTAGGTACTTGTTGCATTGAAATAGTTCATACAAAAACACTGAGAATTACATCAAAAAGAACTTACAACATCAACACACTAGACTATGCAAATAGTCTAAAGATTCAAAAACTATGAAGGAGAGAGAGACATGTTACCTCTTGATTTGGTCATGGTAGTTATCATTTGGAGTTGCAATTGAAGATGCACTGAATCACTTAAATCATTGGTTGACATTCTAGCATTTTCAGTTGAAATTCTAGCATTTTCAATTGAAGTAGTGGGTTGGCTTTATATAAATGATACGTTAAGATGAACTTTGTTTTTGAATGTTGGTGTCTTCATTGAAATGTCTACTACATTTGTATGTTTTTTTTTAATATATTTATTTATTTTCTTTAGAAAATTTCTAAACCCTATAAACTATTTAGTTATACAAAAATAGGGTTGCTAGCATGTGAAGAGCCAGGAAAATAAGGCTAGTTGATTGTTACACAACTTTGGAAATAGATTCCCGTAGCTTTGTTAAGGGCTCAACTTATTTGCAATGGAATCTCCCTTTAATGGAATTAGTCTTAAAGTCAAACTTGTAATACATAAAAATTAAACAAAAGACTAATATTATAATGTTAAGCCACTATGAGTCTACCTCCCAGATGGAGGTATAATTCCCTCTAGATACTTGGGGAGAATTCATTAGAATGGAAAGACAACCATTATTTGGGCTATGGCAAGTCTTGTTGAGTTTTCAGTCAGTGTTGAGCTCTATTTCTGGATCCTACCCAAGCTATCTAATGGCACGCTCAATGTGTTAGAGATTTGTAAATTTGGTAAGTTTCAATGTTAGGGGGATCCCGCTTTTGAGGGAAGTAAAAGCCCCCCCTCCCAAGGAAGGTTAACAATGTTATGAAAGATAAATAAACATTTAATTTATACCAATCTCAAGAGTAAATAGGAATTCTTTCTTATTATTATTCAATTTAATAGACTAGGGCTCTACCACTTTCCATGCTACTATTGACAATGGAGGCTTTAGAGATAGAAATTTTTATTCTTTTAAGTAATTATATATATATATATATATATATATATATATTTTTTTTTTTTTTTTTTTTTTAAACAAACAATTTGTGCCAAATAAACCCTCTTCAATTCTCATTGATTGTTTTTGAAAACTTGTAATAATTTTTGGTGGAATAAGTAATTATTCAAGACGCAAATATAAGTTGTTTGCATGATAGGGATCACAAGGTTCTTATGAGCACCTTTTGTACCATGATGTAGACAATGCCTCCTTCAATGAATTTAAAATTCTATTTATGGTTTGGTACTTGGTTCCTAACATAGGAGGTCTACATAAACAAAGAGATTATAGAGATATGGATTTGACAATGTGATGTTGGTAATGCCAAATTGCAAATCTAGAAAGAATCTCCACAAGATAATTCCGTAGTTCACGAAAAAAAATAGGAATTATTATGATATTTCACAAAAAATAAGAAATAAAAATATTATTGTAATGCTACTACATGGTTATATCAAAATGGGAGCAAATCTTTACTATCATTAAAGAGATTGTTAATTCTAGTGTACAAAATGCACCATAATGAAGCACTATTTTTAAAGAAACTTTAAGTTGAAGATTGCCTCTAGTCTTCATGATAAAAAGACTTCATGTTGTAATGTCTAAGCAATGTTGATTTGAAGGAATATTTTACCCTCCCAAAATAAGGTAGGAATTTCCATAGGGATTTTTTGATATTGCAAAAAAAATGCAAACTTGTGCATCATGACAAAAAATGGTTTGTGTACCCTAGTGTACAAACATCCAATTTAAAGGATAGACAAAAATGGCTCTAAAATAGTAATGACTTCATTTATAACACTTTAGTTGTATGGACTCAAGTTTTCACAACACCCAATTGAAAGGATAAATAAAAATGGCTCTAAAATAGTCATGACTTCATTTATGACTCTTAGTTGCATGGCTTCAAAATTTCACAATAGGTGTGACTTCAATTATGACGCTTTGGTTGTGGTGTCTCAAAATTTTATAAGTTTAGGTCATACATGTAGACACATCAATCAAATAAGATAATTCTTACCTAAAAATTAGCATTGGAGTAAAAATATTATTGATCAGCTGGCTATTACATGGTTGTTACAAAGCAACATGCTTTGTAACAAGTTCTTATTAATACACAATATCATCAAGAATATTAGATGAACTTGAATTAGTCTAAAGGGTTGTAAATTCCTTCTAGTTCCTAGATTGTGGAACTTGGCTACAACAACAGAATGACATGGCTGAGAGACTACCATATCAACTAATAATAAAAATAAAAATAATTATTTTAAAAGTGCAAGAGACCAAAAGTAATTATGATACGTGTGGCAAAGTATGTCAATTTCTTTTCACAATAGAGTTATTCTAAAGCTCATGAAATGACTTACTCCATTTGGTTCCTACTTCATTTCTAATCCTAGATTGTTTTTGAATTCTTACACAACTTTTATTTATTTATTTAAATGAAAAGAAGGCATGATTGCAAGCACTCTAATCACATCGAATTATCCTCTTCCTAAATTAAGATTTAAACCCACTTATAAAAATTAAAGTTAAAAAAGTGGAATCTAAATTTCAATTTAGAAAGTAAAAAATTCAATGTGATTAGGTTGAATATAATCATGTCTTACTGTCATTCGAAAAAGAAAAAAAAAATTAAGTGAGAATTCAATACAATCAAAAGAATATGGTAAGAAATGAAGTAGGAACCATAATAGAGGGCAATACTTCATAACATTTAAATTAAATCTATTGTTGTTCACACTTCTCATTAGAGCTTCCAAGACATGACGTGTTCCCTTCATGTTCCCTTCGTGTTCCCTGTCCTCGGACGTTCCTCCAAATGTGGAAGTCTGGCAAGTTTGAACTTCGGCAGCGGCAATGGCTATGGCGTTCTTCGATTCGGTCGTCCAACATTGCGATTTCAGTTCTTGATGATGTTTCTTTCGAAAAATGTATATTTTCGCTATTTTGTTTTTCCTGGGGTTTAAATAGTCTTTTGTTCACTGATCAATAGAACTTCGCATAGCAGGTTTCTCATCAATGAGGAGCTCCTTTGTACAATGCGTGACAGCTCGGGGAGATTTGTTCGGAACTTATTTTCCGCGATTATTTTGAATGAAGTGATCTGCAAGGACGGTTCTCTGGCTTGACTCGTGGTCTTTCATGCTTCCATTGATGTTCTGGATTTGAGATCGAATCCTGCTTGTTGTAGTAGCCTAGGTCAAATTGTGACTTCATTCAGAAATGGCGTCTCAGAGGTTGCCTAGCACATCGACTTTGGCTACTGCCTGGTGCAATCAATTGAATCAATACTGTTCAGAACTTCAGAAAAGCTGTTCGTCACTGCTCGCCATTGTTCAACGAAAGCCGGAACCTGATTCGAAAGGTGAGAAGATAATTTGTTTCAATGATGAAACGACGAATGGTGTGAGAATGTGAGAATGTGATCACTTATCAATTTGCTATCGGTCTGGGTCAGAAGGCTTACGCTGAGAATCTGTTTTCTTATTAGTTCTTGCTCTTGGAGAGTGAGCCGAATTTGATCACAACATTTGGTATTGATTTTTGTAAGGTCATGATCTCTGTTTCCACTTCAGGAGTTTGGTGAAAAATGTAGTTGTGGGATGGACCCGCTAGAGAACGGATCCGCGGTTCAAGAACTGGCTCTCACGTTAACTGTCCCCAATTTTATCAGATAGGTTAGATAGAGATTTTAAATTCGGTCTTCGCATTTGACAAAGTTGCTGCATATAATAATTGTAAATCAACAACTCATTGCGCCGTACATCCTGCTCACATGACCATGATTCGGCAAGCAACCGCTCATAATTCGAAAGAGAGATAGTAATGTTGTTACGGTTGTGGATATCATCTGATCAGGTGACAATTTCGATATTTTCATAAAAGATCTGAATGATGATGTCTCTTCTGCTCTGGCGGAGCTACAACAATTAGAGGGGAGTACAACCGACACACTATCATTTGAGGAGCTTTTAGTGCACTGCGATGCTTTGTATAAATCGAATGAGGACGACATCCGCAAATTGGAACTCCAACTGCAGCAGTATGGTTACTCGCCAGGTGCTATTCATATGATAACTAAGTTTGCAGTATTTGGAATGGATGTTGCAATTTTAGAGATAAGTGGAGGGCTGAGTACTATCAACTTACAGTGCTATTCAGCGGTTTGATTACCGTCTCCAGTTCACTTCTAAGTTGGAACGGTTGCAAGGTGAACGATTGACATCCTCTACATTTGTTGTAGCTTTGAGACGGGATCTATAGTGACAATGGTGTCTTCCGTTGAGTCTAAGAAGGACGTTCTGATTTTTTGCAGTGGAAGCACCCAAGTATATTGGCGAGGTTGTGGAGGATCCCTCACACAAGGAAATTGAGACAGATTCGCAAAATCCAGTCGAGGCAATTTCTCCACCAAGATCTGGGGCTCCTGCATCTTCAACCAATGACTATGAAGCATCTGGTGTAACTCCCATGGTTCTCTCACATCAAACCAGTACTGTGAAAAAAGACGCTGAGTACAGCCCTTTGTATCCTCCCATAATATTTTCCTGTGGAATGCATGAATTGTTTATGAATTAATTCCTTACTGAACAATGTCTTGTGGAGATTGCTAGTTTCATTGTTGATTATTGTTCCTAAGCTTAGAGCAGATTTAGCGACCTTGGAGACATTGGAAATCTGGAAAGCCTTGGTATTTCGGCAACCAGCCTCTCTGCGCTGGCTGGTCAAGGTGAGTGTAATATTTTCAAATCAATATTTTAGCACTGTACTACGCTTGTTTTTAAATTTCCGAGTGGAAGTGGTAGTTTGTTGAACAGTTTGACGTGATGTGGTCAATTTATATGCTTTACTTTGTTACTGCTACATGCAATTCTCAAGGATAGAAAAAAGCAAAGTAACACAGGGTTCAAACCGATGCAAGCGTATGCGGTTCATCTGGAACATCTCATACTACTTTCATGGTAGTCTTCACCGGTTGTTGTGTTCACTAAGAAATGACACTTGTATATAATATTCTGACGTTGTGTGCTGGATATTTTCAGAGGAACCTGGGGAGGGGTCTGGCTCTGTTCACCCACCTCAATATAAACTGACATTTGCAGAATCGCCACCACGGGAAGATTCCAAGATAAGCCCAAAGTAATCCTTTCTCTACCGAATGACGTGATTGTGTTGTTCAGAGCCTTTTCAAAAATTTAAAAGTTGTACAAGGACATAAGGTCATCATAATGCAATGATGCCCCTCACTACATGCGTCGTAGACTGTTGCTGACTCTGAACCTTTTTTTGTTTCCTTGTCCAAGAGCAATCGATGGATTGAGGTAACTTTTTCTTTTTTGGAAGATGCTAAATTAGTTGACGCTTTTGTGAAATCATTGCAGATGGGCGATGGCTGAGGAGGATAGTTTGAAGACGAAGTACGGCAGTCAGTGGAATTCCGAAGCAGAAATAAAACATCCACCACCTCCTAGTATACCGACAACAAAATTTGGGTCAACCTATGGAAATGATGATAGGCACCTCGGACCAGTTATCTCTGATAAATTTGGAAGCGAGTATAGTATTGGAACTAAGAATTCAGCACCAACTTGTACTATTTCTAAGAAAGGTTCATTCACCAACCGTTACGTAGTTTCTCTTCTGACTCTGTGAACAAAACATCTTGAGTACACGATGACGGCAATCCCTCGAGTGAAAATTTTGGGTATTTTATAAACCGTTTTATCTCACAGTTTAATTGAGCCTGATACTTTATTCGTAGGTCAACAACTCGTAAGTTCAGGTGGAAGAGCGTAGATTTCTCACTGGAGTAACCGTCATGTGTCATGTGATTCAGATGTGCCTTTTCAATGCTTAGAAACCAAGAAAGTGGCATTGTTAGATGAAGTAACGAGTGCACAATACGACAACGCTCCCATATGGATTAAGCTTCAGGTTTCAATGCAGGTAGTGCCTAACTTTTATTCTCCAGTACCTATCTTCAATGTGCTGTTGTTTTGCAAGCGTATCTGAGAGTATGCATCTTGTTATGTCTTTGTAATATATTTGTTCTTGGTCATCTTTGTAGCTGGAGTTTGATCTTTGCAGTGACTTAGGTTCATTTCCTCGTCAAATCACTCATGGTTCCTGACGCTCTCATGTTCTATCAGGAACTTAACAGTGCAGTCACCAAAATCAATGAGTTAATAAAGCAGCGTAGCATGGAGGAACAGCACGCCAACCAATATGTTCTTGATCGAGAAGATGTTCAAGCTCTTGGCCTAGGTACTCACTTTAAGCATTATTTATTCATGCTTCTTTTTTGAGTGACCGGACGATGTTCATAAGCAAAAATCCCTTCGCAGTGAAGAGCGGTTTCTGAAGCAAAAAATTTCGGCTATAGCACTCTAGCTTTGGAGCGGTAGGCGGTTGCACCAAATCCTCACTTTTATGGCGGCGAATGTGCTCAATTGTAGAATAAATAGATGCAATGATGTAACCTATTGCAGGCTGACTAAATTGATGTTTTTCATCTTCACTTTTTTTGCAGGGTCTAAAGCAACAGCATGGTTTTTAATTAACGTGGACAAACTTGCAACTCAAAATACTAACGGCGTGACTACTTACCGGATACGTGTTTGAGGGCTGTAAGACTTTTGTGACTCGCAAATTACCACACAGCAGTTGAGTTAGAAGTCACTGTGGCAAAAAGGGGTGATACAATAAGGACATGGTATTGGAAGAAGGTTAAGGAGCATTCAGCAGAATCCAGTGGCGACGAAGGTTGGTGTTAATCTCTGATGACCCGAGGTGCTGTAGTGGAACTGAATGAGGAAGTGGTGGGTAGTAAACAGAGTGAAGGAAAGGGAGGAAAGTAGGACATGGTACTGCATAGTGCATACTGTTCTGTTCCTGAGAATACGATAGGGTTCCTGGAGGCCTGTTACGGCAGAACTTCTGGAGCTTGGTTGGTGTTGTGGAGACCTGGTCTAATAATCAAGACAAAGTGAGGTTGAATCATTTGTGGCATCTTTTAAAGTCGTTCTCCTGACTCAACAACTGTGACGGGGTTTTACGACCCTCAAGTTTCCGTTTAAAACTCAAACGTGTAGGTGTATGCATTACCACTAACGGTAGTCCTGACTGTCTCAAGGCTATATTAACTTCGGGACCTGGTGTTCAAAATTCTGGATGTTGAGGTAGGCACTTAGGGGTTAAAATCTTTTTCCTTAATTTGTCTCATATGAGAGGCATGTGTGCAGATGTGGAATTCAATATTACCCGTCAGCAAGTAAATCTTTGGTGACGCTTCTATCATTGTTTTGTCACAACGTCATGCTTCTCACCTGGAACCCCATTCACTCAGAGAATCAGGCACTTCAAAACCGACTTCTCAACCAGTACAAGAAATACCGTACACAAAATGCATGTACTGGCAGAATAGCATGGGACGTAGGATGATGTAACACTTACACCAAGTGCTGCTTGGAAAAGGTTTGAAGCAAACCCCTGACCTAGAGTTCGAGATCGCCTCTCAGCATCTGCATGGTAATCGCACTTCACTTAGAATCATTAAAATGAAAGCAGGGAGAGAAAGGTTACGGACACAAACCTGTGTTGACACTCCCGGCCAACTTCGATAAAATTGGGCTTCGAATACCAATAGATTTGTGCCATAAGTATAGAAGACAATCGTCATGTCAGATATAACCACGAAATGTTCATCAAGAGCGTGGAAGCTCCACAGAATTTGAAAAGTCGTCACCTTTCCGACACTTAGAGTAACCAGCTGTGTTTGCACTTGTGAGAGATATGGCGATGATGGTGATAACGAAGTAGTCGAAGTTGAATCTGATAATGGCAATGATTGCAAGTGCTATCCACGCTGCACTCTGCCAATGATACAAAAAGAATCGACCTAAATTAGGTTAAACAGTAATATATATTTAACTAACTGCAGCTTCTCAATGTACAGTACGTTATACATAACTATGTGGGTGAACAAATGGGGAATCATATGTGCATCTGGCAGAAGTAGTAAAGATAAGTAGAGGTTTTTTCTCCTAAGGTTATTTAACATGTTTCTCCTATTTTGTATGTGATCAAAATCGTAATAATACCTATAGGCTCTTGGAAGAATAAGTGTTTCCGCTTTTGAAAAATAACCGAAAAATGTGAATGAGAAGTAAGAAATTCATCTCTTCAAAAAATTTAATCCGAGTATACACTTAACTAATTTCTCTTTCTTATTGGACTTATTTTCTTATTTTCTTTGCCAAAAAATTTGCTTTTACTGTGTTTTTTCACTGGGACTCGCACTCATTACCATAATTCTAATAAAGAGTGCAACTGAGGATCTCAGGCAGAATGATATGGAAAATGATATAATGTGTACATGCTAAACGATATAGAAATTGGAGAGAATATGACTCAGATCCAGCGCATGCAGTAAGATGCTGCTTAGTAATATCAAGATAGACGCCGAGGAATACTGACGAAGTGCAATGGCGAAAGAAAAACAAACATTCATGTAAAGAGGCCACCAAAATATCCACGAGTCGTTTTTGTTGACGCGATCCAACGCCTGCAGTCAGCACAAACAGGTTTGTCCTATCAAGCAGCACAACGGGAGCTTGCATGGAATAGCCGTGTGTCTATTCGATGCTGAGTGCAATTATATGTTGATAGTCATCTATGAACTCTGCAAGTGAAGGCTAAAGATCGACCTGCTGATCGAGCGACTCAAATTTCCAGGTGCTCGCCCCGAACTCGTCTATGTCGTTCCACCATCTCAACCCTACCAACAGCCTCCCAGTGACGTTCTTCACGATCCAGAAATCAATTGCAAGCAATGCGATCGTGACGACAAAATTAATCACATAGCTCGCCGAAAAGAGTCCGCAAAGGAGGTATGTTAAAATAGCAGCCACCTGCACAAAAGTATGTGACTGTGGATCCAGTCATTTCTTCATCTGTCTACTTCTCTGCATAACTACATATCGCTAAGAAGAAATGTTGAACACATGAGCTAACCTTGAATGCGCAGTGAAAGAATGCAGCAACTGGATGCGCGTAAGTCACATTCCTGTTCTCTGTCTGTTCACAAAACATGGCATGCTAATTATTAGTTAATTTCAATATTTTCAATACCGTTTCTTCCAGCTTAAGTAAGAAATCAATCCATGTTACGATATTCTCAGAGGCTCCATGCTAACAGCGGAAACAAAAATACAAAGACATGCCATTCGCAAATCAAGTCACTCCTTCAATCAACTCGACCTGCAATAGTGTTTCTTCCAGTACACATAAGAAATTCGTATAACAACGTTCTCGCAGCGTGGTGCTAAAAAAGGAGACAAGAAATACTATGACATGTTCACAGATTCAGTCACTTCATCAATCCGGCCTAACGGAGATCATTTCACGCAGGAACAAGTCATCACCGTGTTCTGAGGCAACATTGCTATTTGTGATCCCATACTCGCTCACGTTAAAGAGACTCAGCGTCAATCCGCCATGGGATTCACCATCTCCATGTCGAGTCAAGTTTTAATTCACAACAAATCCAAGATTGCTCTATTAATTGCTTCGCGTTTAGGATACAAGCGGACTTGACAGAGTTATCTCTCATACGCCATGGAGATATTAATGCCTTCCTGCACTACCAGCTTGTCAGGACCTTCGAGCCATGGTCAGAAACACGCATTGAGGTCGAATTTTCTCGAGATCCAAATCAGAAAACTCAGAAATGCCAGTTCCACGAATTTGACGAACAGCAATTGGATATTCGAGGCAGTGAACCTTCCCTGCGCGCCGGGTTTCTCTCTCTGCTGTATTTCAATACAACAATTTTCAGAGCCCTCGGAGGTAAATGTTGGCATCTAATCCGAAAAAAAACAAAAACATCAATCGTTCACAGCTCTCGGCAACATTCTGCAAACGACTGCCTCGCAAACAGGTCGCGGCCATAGCCAATTTTGCTGCAGTCTTTGGAAGCCGAATGCAATCTCGTCATCTGGATGGTCTGTCCCGTTTACAGTGTCTGTCCACATGGTCTTGACATTGCAATCCTTGGTACCAGGCTATTCACGTTACATATCCCTCTATAATAGCATCTTCTCTAATATCACATCTTGATTCAAAACCCACGGTCTATGGGATGGCATGCTGAGTTCAACCCTAAATGCTAGTCCTAAATGCTAGTCAGAATCTGAGGTGGCTGGGTGTTTTTGGAGTAATCATGATAAAGTTATCAGATTTTTTGTAGGGGCTAAATTTCTCAAAGATGAAGATTTTTATTGAATCCATGTGGTGTTATGTATTGTTGCTTGTTTGTGCTTGTTACTTAACCCCTAAAGGACCAAACACCGTTTTTTTTGGACAGCATAGCAATTTTGGGCAGCTTACTACAATCGAAATTTTTATTTTTTTTCTTTGAAATTTTCACACAAGATGTGCCCAAGGAATAGCTTTAAGGTCCAACAATTTTCATAACTTTTGACTACGTGATAAAAAGTTATTGCATGATATGTCATTTTCATTGGGCATCCTGGGCAGCTAAAAAAAACTTCTTTAAAAATCACTTTTTTTAAAAATAAAAAATTTGAAATTGGTTCTTTAGATTTATATATACATAAGAAGCTTTGAATCATTCCATTTTTATTAACCCCTAAAAGTCATAGACTATGTTTTCACCAAAAACGCTCCAAAACTGCTATTTTAATACAAGTATCAAAATTTAGAAAAAAATATTTGTGGAAAAATGTAACCATGGGATCTTGTATGGAACTAGTTTGAGAAGTTGTGGAAAAAAATTCAGAAATTTTCACGATGTGGATTGCAAGATAGTAGTGTTTGAATTGACAAAAATCTTTCTTCTGTCCCTGCGAAAATCCGGGCAGCTGCACTTCACAAGGTCACATTTATATGAAAAAATGTCCAAAATGGTGGTTACTCTTTGGATTCATTCTTCAAGGCAAGTTAGATACATGCTTGCATTAGATGATTTTTGGAGGGTCTGGAGGGCCGTTTCGGGCCTGTTCCCGGCGCTGTTCCCCCGGTAGCAAAAGAACAGCTGCTGTCAAAAAAAAAAATTCAAAAAAAAAAAATCTTAAAATCTTAAAATGGAAAAACAAGATGAACAATATTTTAATTTTTTTTTGTATGACGTGGCAGTCGCTGTGCCATGTCATGCAGCTGCTGCGGCGCAGTTCCAAACAGCTTCAGACTCTAGGAACCCTGGGGAACTTGCAGCCCTCCACAGGGGCTGAAAAACATGTAATGAAAATTTTCAGATCATTTGGAATTGTAAAACATATAAGGAAAAAATAGTAAGTAGAAAGAGGTAGAGAATGTTCAAAACACTAAATTGTTAAGAATTTAAATATATGAAATTAAAAAATGCCAATGTAATGTTGTAATAAACAATCTACACTCAATGTTTTTGTTTTTTTCAAAAAAATTGAAAATTGAATTAGATAAAGGACTTCAAAGTTTATCTTAGAGTAGAAATTCCATAACTACCCACAAACTAAAACTCCTCATAACTTTCATCACATTAATCAAAATGGAATCATCCAAAGCTTTCTACGTATATATAAGTCTAAAGAACTAATTTCAAATTTTGTTTTTAAGAAAAGTGATTTTTAAAGCAGCTTTTTCAGTTGTCCAAGCTGCCCGCTGCCCAATGAAAATGACATATCATACAATAACTTTTTAACCACGTAGTCAAAAGTTATGAAAATTGTTGGGCCTTAAAGCTACTCCTCAGGCACATCTTGTGTGAAAATTTCAAAGAAAAATAAATAAAATTCCGGTCGTAGCGAGCTGCCCAAAATTGCTATGTTGTCAAAAAATGGTGTTTGACCCTTTAAGAGTTAATGAGATGAAAGTTATGAGAAGTTTTAGTTTGAGGGTAGTTATGAAATCTTTACTCTAAGATAAACTTTGGAGTCCTTTATTTAACTCAATTTTCAATATTTTTGAAAAAAAATAAAAATATTGGGTGTAGATTTTTTATTACAACATTACAACCGTTGGAATTGGCATTTTTCAATTCCATGTTTAAATTCTTAACAATTTAGTATTTTGAATCATTCTCTACCTCTTTCTACTTACTATTTTTTTCCTATATGTTTTACAATTCCAAATGATCTAAATTTTTTTAATCATGTAGCCAACTTGCCTTGAAGAATGAATCTAAAGAGTAACTACCATTTTGGACATTTTTTCATACAAATGTGACCTTCTGAAGTGCAACTGCCCGGATTTTTGCAGGGACAAACAAAGGATTTTTGTCAATTCAAACGCTATTATCTTGCAATCCACACAGTGAGGAATTTCTAAAAAATATTTCACAACTTTTCAAACTATTTTAATACAAGATCCTACGGTTACATTTTTTCAAAAATATTCTTTTTCAAAAATTTGGTACTTGTATTAGAAATAATAGTTTTGAAGTGGTTTTGGTAAAACATAGTTTCTGACCTTTAGGAATTAAAGTTGTCATAGTTTTGTGGTTGGATTTAGGATTGATTCACACATTTTCTAGTTGCTTGTTTACCATACTACAATCAATGGTGATGTTTGAGTGTTGATTGAAAGTTGGTTTTGGGCACCACAGTAAATTATACCCAAAATTTGCAAGTTGTATAAGTATTCCTTGCAAACCTTGCAAACCAAGGTTGAAGCTATGGCAAGCCAAGTTGTTGTAGCAACCAAGAAAACTTGCTCATTGACTTGAAATTCTAAGTGCTTTGATTAGACAAGAATTGATAATTTTTAGACATGTAAGAACAATGCATACTTAAGTAACAACTACAACAATTCCAAACTTGACTACCATAAAAAAATGGATTATTTCCTACTTATACGTAGATTTTATCTTTTAACCCTAAAAATGATTCCATCTTAGTGATAGGTATTGGGTTAAAGCACACTATGGTTGTCCAAAATCGTAGTCATGGCAAAATTTCTACACAAGATGAAAGTTTGGAGTTAATTTTCCTATAATTTTTGTGCCTAAAAAAAAAAGATCAAAGTCTTATATTTTTCATACATTTTGAACTAACTTTAGTACATTTTGTACTAGTTTTTGCTGGATTGTATATTTGTAGGGGGGTGACCGTAGTGTGCAATCACCCTACTCACTCAAAGATTATTCAATTCTTGCACTAGTAGGTACATTATTTGTTTCTATAGTATTACCGAAAGTCATCCATTAGACACTTTGTGTTGACAACGTCATTTTAGAATTAACCCCTAAATGTCTAAACTGTGTTTTTGAGCAACATAGCAATTTTGGGTAATTCACTACAAATGGAACTTTTATTTTTTTTCTTTGAGATTTTCACACAACATGTGCCCAAAGAGTAGCTTGACGCCCAAAAAATTTCATAACTTTTGACTACATGGTTAAAAAATAATTGTATGATATGTAGTTTTCATTGCCTAGGCATAAAAAAAAAATTCTTTAGAAATCACTTTTTAACTAAATACAAATTCGAAATTGGTTCTCCAAATTTATATATACGTAGAAAGATTTCAATCATTCCATTTTGATTAATGAGATGAAAGTTATGAGGAGTTTTAGTTTAAAGTTTTTTGTAGATAGTTAAATAATAAAAAAAATGTTAGGTGTAGATTTCTTATTACAACATTACAACCATTGGGATTGGCATTTTTCAATAAACAAATTGTTAATAATTTAGTATTTTAAATTACTCTCTATTTCTTTCTGCTTACTATTTTTTTCCTAGATGTTGTACAAATCCAAATGATTTGAAATTTTTCAAGCATATAGCCAACTTGACTTGAAGAAGGAATCTAAAGAAGCACCACCATTTGGACATTTTTTCATACAAATGTGACCTTGTGAAGTGCAATTGCCCAATTTTTTTTAAAAACCCAAATAAGGATTTTTGTCACTTCAAACGCTAATATCTTGCAATCTACAAGGTGGAAATTTTGAAATTTTTCTCGCATCTTTTCAATCCAGCATACTACAAGATCTTATTGTTACATATATCTAAAAATAATTTTTTTCCTAAAATATGGTACTTATTGTAGAAATGGTACTTTTAGAGTGTTTTTGGTTGAAACATACTCCAAATCATTTAGAAGTTAACATTGGAAATTTGCAAATGTTAGATGGGAATATACCTTTAGAACATATATATAGGCATCCAAACTCTTCAAGCACATCCCCAAGTACATTGACACTAAAAAGCTTTGGCATTCTCTTCAAATACTGTATGTTTGGCATAGTTGCTTGCATGTGAGCGTGGGATCTTGATTCCATGAGTCTAGACTCCTATATTATAGGTATCTATATTATAGGCACTTTTTTATAATTATAGGTGTCTATGTTATAAGCACCTTCTATGGTTATAGGGTACTTATATTATAAGTATGTATGTTACAAACACCATCAATAGTTGTAGAGTACCTACTTACATCTAGATTGAAGGTTTATAGGCTTACATTTCTAGGTTCACATACTAGTGTTGTTAAATTGTTGAATTCAATAAAAATTAAAAATGATCAAGTTATTTCAAAATTAAAAAATTTCCAATATAAGTCAACGTGTATAAAGACCCTCTACCATCAAGTAAATTTCTGATAACATAGCAAAGAAAATTTTACATTGCCATTTAATGAGAACAGAGGGTAGAGAGGTCATTTTCATAATGAAAGTCATTGTCCTTTATGAAATCTCAAAGGATATGGGATAATTTGAAGATTCAGCTTCTACTAATTCTAAACATTTACATATCCCACATGGATTGTTTTACTTCCTACCATCTAATTTCTATTTTTTTTTTAAAACAATGAAAATGAATGTAACCAAAACTAAAGAATCTTATAATTTGAATACAACTTATTGATTTTAAATAAACTTATTTCAAAAGTATCATATCTAGTGAAATGAGTATAAACAATTTTTTTTTTTTTTTCTAATTTAAATGGAAGAAGTTATACTGGACAATTATGAGATTGCAAAAAATAGTTTATAACATTAGATGATTTTTGGGGGGTCTGGAGGGCCGTTTTGGACCTGTTCCCGACGTTGTTCCTTCGGTAGTAAAAAAAATTTGAAAAAAAGAATTTGAAAAAAAAAAAATCTTAAAATGAAAATGAAAAAACAAGACGAACAAAAAAATTATATATTTTTTTGGAAAAAAAAAATATTTTATATATGACGTGGCAGTCTATCTGCCACGTCACGCAGCTACTGCGGCGTAGTTCTAGACAGCTCTAGAGTCTGTGAACCCTGGGGAACTCGCAGCCCTCCACTAGGGCTGAAAAACATGTAATGGCTATTTTCTTTCCTCTAAGGATCAAGAGATTAGAAATAAGTGTTAATCCCTAAGTACTTAAGCCTTTCTAAGTGTGTTTTTCCTATGAAAAAAGAACGTGGGTTTATACTTAGTTATTACTAATGAAGCAAATTAATTTTTTTTCCAAAATCTAACTGTATAAATGTTTAAAGAACTTACTTAATATTGTGCATACTAGTTTTCAATACGAAATTGCATAGTTGTGAGATTATAACAAGAAAAAATTATGAATTTTATTTTTAGTATGTTTTTTGTCTCCACAATGTTTGAAAAATTTGCAAATAAGAGCTTGGGAGGATGGGGGATAACATGAATAACTACAAATTGTGTTTGCACATCAAAATGCACTTCCATAAAAACCTTAAATTCAAGTAAAGAGCAATCAAACTCATTATACAATCCACCTTGCAATTATTGATATCCAATTTTTTTTCATAAGTAAAAATTGCAAATAACTCTAAATCAACATTTGCATGTTTATATTTCAAAGATGATAATCATAAAAATGATTTATTCTTTCTATTGGGACCATTTTTAAAGCAAATGAATAAATACATTTTTTTAGATCTCAATCAAGTAAATTGGCAAGCTTTGCTAAAATCTAGGAAACAAAGTAAAATTAGCAAGCTCTACTCATCCACTAATGGTAAATATAATTATATGCCTTAGAATACCTCTAAAAAAAATTATATTTTTGTGCAAAATAAAACTTTTAGTAGTTAACCTTCAACAATATCCATAAAAAAAATTTAATCAATAAAGGGATTTAATTGCCTACACAAAAATGAACTTGAATTTTTAAATTGATCAATTATGTTGGTTAGGCACTTAGGGTTTGAAGTGAAGGAAGTTCTTTTAAATAATGCAAAATTCTAATGGTATATACTATATGAGGGGAGGATTTTAGCCGGCCATGCCAAAATTGTGCATATATACAATTTTTGAATCCAATATTGATACTAATACTAATACCAGTAGCAAGTATCTTACTTCCTTGATGTTTGTTTGGACAACCACCTACTTAGGTGATATCTAAACTTCTACGGGGTTCATTAGGGCAACTATCTAAATACCACCTACATTGAATATCCATAGGACAATTAGTAAAGATACCTACAATAGGTCAGATCCAATATAACTAACTTGAAAAATAATGCATTTTGTGTAAGACAACAATATAAATTTTCAAAAATCAATCAATTTTGGTTACTTCCCCTGCTTCTTTACTATTAAGATTGTCTTGTACTATTAGAAAAAGTGCAATACCTACACAACTTTAGTCCGGACACTTTAATTTGTTGAAAAATTTAGACTAGAACTCAAGGCTAACCGAGCTACAATAGGCCTAACAAAAGGAATGGCCATTCTTTGGATCCTTGACATGTAGACCCGAGCACTAAATACACATGAATTGGTTATATGTCCCATTATCTCTCTTCTTTGATTGGATCGAGAGCGGGCTACGTTCTCCCATCTTCATCTACTTTCCCATTTTCTTGGTCTTCTTATTCTAATGTAAACGGATATTTTGTTAAAATGGCAATATTCTACAAATTTGACACTTTTAGGTTTAGACCATGTGTTTTGAAATGCAAATCAATCCTAGATTTTAGATCATGTGGTCTGAAATCTATACTAGTCCTATAAAATGAATGAAAAAATGGTGGAAGAATATCACAATTTTAACGAAATATCCTTTTATAACCCCAAACTCCATAATTATGTATCCATGTCCATCCCCTTCTATCTCAAGAATTCCATCCCCTTATGGCTAACTAGTAAGTTGATCAGTGCTTTCTCTCCACACTTCCTGTGGAACAACTTGCTTGAGCCAAAAGACTGAAAGGACGGCGTCATGTCGCCTTCAACGACGTACATGCAGTGCAGCGGCAGAGCCTGCTTCCTTTCGGAGGAGACGGGTCGTGCGCTTGAATCTCTTTTCAAGTCTGCAACGAGCACTGACCAGAGTACGTCTTCCCGTTAATTGCGCCACCCACATGCAGGAACGCTCATCCCAGCTAGCGCTCCGAGAGGATCCCAGATTGCTGGTGAAAGCTTGCAAGCGCATATTCGTTCGTCTATCTGACCGGGCTTGGCTTCAACGCAAGCTCGCTCTCCTGAGCTCTATTCTATTCTGTGTGATCGAGCTAGTCGAGCGGACTACACTTCTGTACGTCTCCGCTTTCATGTGAGACTGTTTCAGAGCTTCCAGCAGCTCGGGCAAGAGGGAGCTCAGTTCGAGTGGGGAGGTGCCAGGTATGAACTAGCTATTCCCCGACTTCCAACTCTCCCGCTCTCTCTTGGAGCTAGTCATTGCGAGGGTGTTGTTCTTGAGGCTAGCTTTTCCAGCGATCGACGGAGACGGTCAGCGAGCGAACATACGGTAGAATTGGACACTTTTGGGTTGGTAGGGATCGATTAATTGCTGCATGCCCTGGAGTTGTGGAGGTTGCATGTCTGGGTGTGGGGGAAGTCGGATCACGGTTGTGAGCGAGTGCTTTAATTAGAACATCTCTGAACATTTGTGGAAAATGCCTCTTTTAATTTCTGTTGAAAAAGCACAGCGAGACGTACTTGATCTAAGTTATGCTGGTCGGTTTCTTGAACTTGCAGTCCACCGACTAGAGCACTTTCGAGGCTTCATTTGTGTTACGTAGAAATGCACAGAGCGCCATTCCTGGGTGGCACCCCCGTTTTGAGTTCTTCATCTCGACTACGTCCTGAAATGTTATTTGAGCGAGTGCTTTCTGTTATTTTTCGTTCGTCATCTGGAGTCTTGAAACATCGAAGTTGTTGTATGTTGTCCCCTGTTTCAGCAGTGACTTGATGTTTATGCTGAACGATTTCCTGAAATTGCAGGCCATAGAATAGAGCACTTTCAGACCGTCATATGTAGCTGCGTAGAATTGCAGAGCGCTTGACATTCCATGTTGCACTCCCGTTTGGCGTTCTTCATCTTGAGTCCTGAGACTGTACTCGAGTCCCTCCTGAAATGTGCGGTGTAGTCAAGGTTGTGAGTCAGTGCTTTCATCTCTTTTGTTCTGGACATGTCTCCCTACTGGCTTGCTTTGAGAAGTCAATTGATATCTATGGTGATTTCTTGAATTTGCAATCATGTCAGTTAGTTCATGTGTCAGCATAAAAAAACACTTTCGGAGCTTCACTTCTGTTGTTTCGATGGGTTGATAGCAAAGAGTCCGTGAAAAGGAACAAATTAATTACTGGTCACCGATGACTGTTTCTGGAGCTGAATTGGCAGGTAGGAGGAAACGTGTCTAGGTCGACGTACCACAGGTAGGAGGGAAAGTTGTTTTGCTTGCTTCGATCGAGCAGCTGCAAAGGCGTTGGAATCGAAGATGGCAGCACCGACATCCGCCCAGCAGATGAGGGCCCAAGAGTCCCCAGAAGAGTTTAAAACTAAAATGTTGAAGCTGTTTTCTCGACTGGAGGCGAGGTACCCCATTTT
Source organism: Antitrichia curtipendula (assembly GCA_951230915.1). Taxonomy (NCBI): domain Eukaryota; kingdom Viridiplantae; phylum Streptophyta; class Bryopsida; order Hypnales; family Leucodontaceae; genus Antitrichia; species Antitrichia curtipendula. The sequence continues at coordinate 8,783,295 of OX579638.1, read as the reverse complement.
GTTTTACAAGCGCGCATCCAAGTCCATGGCGACGGAGCTGGTGCAAGGGCCATTCGCCTACTCACTGGTATGTTTGCAAGCACATGAGGATTTCCTCTCTTTCAGGAGAACATTCGGGGTTTTGAAACTGCCTTAATTATTCTTCTGTATATTTCTTGCAATGCATGCATGCACCTTCATAATCAAACTGGTTAGCAAATGCTGAGTGGACTGTCGGATAGGAGTCTCCACCCGATGGACAATGTTTCTGTTCCTGCATAGTTAGTTATGTTGTTTAATCTTGCCATGCTCCATTCCTCATAGCTTGGTGATCGAGCGATATTAAACAGGCCGCATATACGCCCCACATGTCCTGAGAAATTTTAACTTGATCACTGGTTTTTGCATTGATTCATACATTCAAATCCTCCCTTGGTAATCAAAGGAACTAACAAAGACTAGCTACAGGGAGCTAGCTGAACTGTTCCACTTGACCATGTCCTGCTCAAGACAGTTTCTTTAAGAATCCATTGGCATGGAAATTTCTTACTGTTCTCTTGCAATACTGGATCGTATCTCCTGTTGCTTCTACATTGTTGACGAAGGTGATTAACAAACTTCGGATTGTTTGCACAGGAGTTTCCAACGAGATTCATCGCTCGCCATAGCAAAAAGTTCGGTAAAGATGCCACTTTCATGACGACAGACACCCGCCAAACATGGCCCATCAAGATCACAGTACGTTCTGTCAAAGACTCAAGCGGGGAGCCCAGGACCCGAGTGTTTGCATATGGCCCTGGTGGATGGAAAGCTTTCCTCATGGACAACCGCATCAAAGTGGGCGACTTCCTCATCTTTGGCTTGATCAGCTTTTCACACTTCCAAGTGCTAATTGGAAGGTCGCCTGCCGAGGTCCACGCAAATGAAGGCAACAATGCAAACCAAGACAATCTACCAGCTTAGACTTCTTCATACTCACCTCATAACATATGAATCATCACTTGAGTTTCTGAAGCGTTCCCTTTTGATAGTAGTTGTTAGGATCCATTCCTTTGGGTTGGAATCCTACTAAATGAAGGTTATTTGACCATAGTTTAAGAGCAAACAAAAATGGTTAAAAGTGTGGATTTTCATTAGCACAACATAAATTTTTGTTGTTTTCAAGCCCCAGACTTCAATAGAGATGCAAAATGTTGGCATTTAGCTCTCAGAGATTGCTCCATCATCTGCGTCCATAAGCTTGCTCCAACCAAGTGTGTTCATACTTCCAGCTTAGATTATAAATTTGTTATTTTTGGAGTACTTGCATATTTGCATGACTCAAATGAATGCATTACATGAGTTTCAGCCCCTGGGAAGGGCTGTGAGTTCCGCAGGGTTCCCAGCCCCCGGAACTGTGTCGCAGACGTGGCAAAGCGACTGCCACGTAGTATAAATAAATAAAATTCAACAAAATTCAACATAAAAAATTTCATCTTTTATTTTTATTTTAATGTGTTTTTGTTTTGTTTTGTTTTTTGTTTTTTGTTTCTTTGTTTCTTTTTTACAAAAAGAAAAATTCTGACAATGACGTTCTTGAACTGCCATAAGAATAGCGCTTGGAACGGGCCTAAAACAGCCCTCCCAACCCCCTAAATCTTTGCCATGGACATTATTAAAATAGATGCCAAAGCTCTTACTTAGAGTCACATAATGACAAATTTTAGTCATTTCATTAAAACTACTTAAGACAGGTGTCAAAGTTCTTTATTCAATTAGTTACTTGAGTTTTCCAGTTACAAAAATATATTAGGTGAGATATGAGCATTTGAAAAATGAAACCTATGAATCACAAAGAACACTTGAAGTATGAGCATCTTTAATATTTTAAAAGACCATTGTATCAAATTCCATCCAAATAAAAAAGAATTGATTGTGGATGAATGTTAAGTAGGGTCATTCGATTTAAATTTTGTCTTCTATGCACTAGATCGGTGATTTCGAGATTTTTAAAAAGTCATAGATATTCTAGAGTTTATATATTTTCAAACCTAAATTCTTTTGTAATTCATGAAAATTTAAAATGTGTAAACAAATGAAGTGTATATAAGGTAAAACAGACCATTACGGACCAAATGGGGGGTTTGTCCTCGTGTCATTACTGAAATTTTTTAATTTTTTTCTCATACAAAGACAAGTGATAGAAATGGTGAGAACAATTGAAATTATATTTTTTTGATAAAGTGTGAACTTGTTATAAATTTCTGAAGTGTTCTGCCCATCATGGCTAAAAGAGCCTGTAGACTACCTCAAAACCAACAAAAATTATATCCATAAAACTCATCTAACTCACCTATTGCGGTCACAATATTTTTTTAAATAGAAAGCCTGAAAAAATCACTTCCTACAATGAATTAACACTAAAAAGTTGGAAGTTCCTATTGTAGTTACTAATTACTCCATTCCGGATACCTAACCCATTGATTGTGGCGCAGATTTAATTCATCGGAAGAAAACCATGATTCATTAAAAGAAAACCATAATGGGGTCATTCCTAGGAGTTTGTAATGGGTAAAAGGTCCGTAATGGGCTGTTTTACCTTATTACTAACATTTTGAATTCTTGAAACCTAGAAAATAGTCTAGATCAAAATGTATAAATTAATTAGATTGAAAATTCAAAGTCTATATATTAGTTAGATATGAGCCTCCAACATCTACGAAATGTTTTTGATTATGTGCACTAAAATCTACATCAAATATAGATTTTATAGGCATAAATCTACATTTTATAATATTGAATTTCATAAATTGAATTGATTTGGAGTTAGAGACATCTTCAAATAACATTGAAAAATGTACAAATTTCCCCCTGAATAGAATTTCCTATCTCACATTTCCCTGTAATGGATACATTTCCTATAATCTAAAAAAGAAGATAAAAAAAGCAATTGTCATAGGGGATTTCTATTACAATGCCTACATGGAATTTTAAAAATATTCCTTGTAATTATTGGTATTCAAATTTAATGAATCTATACTTATTACTTTGCAAAATGAAATACATAAGTACTAAATGTGAAAAATGAAAAAATAGAAAAATAACAAAAAATAATTATAGTTTTAAATTTTTAATATAAATTGATTGAATATGTCATATTAAAATGAGAGCATTTTCATCTGAAAGATATATTAAGTTTGACAAATCAATAGAGGATATTTATTAATATTTGATATGAATATTGTAAGATATATTTCAATTTTAATTATACTAATGCCTTTATAGGCCAATTTAGGAAATTAAATATTTAATATTTCAAAAATTCTAATCTAAATCTAGTAAGAAATATTGACTTAGAATGGTGAGTTTGTACATTTATTGATCGACTTGTAAATAGTCTCTTGCTATCACAAGAGTCTTAAGAAAGTGGTGCAATGATTTAAGTCTTAATTTCCAAAGGAGATAACCCGTATTTTGTGACATTTTATAAATGAAATAATACTAAAGGCTTTTGGAAACTTCCTCATTGTTTTGCAAATTTGTGATCCCAGTTTGCAATCTTTCTATAATGTTCATGTTCTTGCTTCCCAAAAGTCTATCAAAATATCAAAAATATGTAATACTTAAAGATATAGATGTAACCTTCAACACTTTTTTAAAAACAAATTAGGGGGGGAATTTTGTAAATTTATGCATCAAAGCCAAAGATTTGGAAATTGACTATCCAGCTATCCTAGCTAGGTTTACATAGACTAAATAAATTTCTAATGTCACATCTACTTCTTAAGGACATCCACTCAAAGCTAATAGAGTGCCACCTCTGTTTGGGCCTCAAATCACCACAAACTACTTCATAGTTATCTTATGATACAACCATTTAAAACTAAAAAGTATGACCTATATTTGTAATTCAAATTACCATAAACTCTAAGGGTAGTCCATAGAAGTTAAAGAGTTCATGGAGGCAATTAATGGGTGTTGATGCCTTTTATGCTTTCAAGGGGCTCGTTTAAGAGACATCTATTATGATTGTGGCATGGCTTCATATCCTCAACTTTCAATCTTGAAAATCTATACAATGTTGTGTGAATGTTTTGAAAATTATATAACTATTTGTGTTTTCTTTTTTTCTTGAGGAGAATAACAATCCCAACCAAAGGAAATCATCATTTGTGCTGTTTTCTTACTAAAAACAAAGGGAGTGGCATTTTTTGGTGCCTTGTCGTTAATCTCTCTTGGAGTTCAAAAGTTAAGTAATTTAGCCTTTCAATTTGAAGCTTGTAAGATTGTATGAGATTCTTCATATCCTATCAATAATTATTTTTTTCCATATTATAAGCCAAGTCTTTTAATTAATTTTGGCCCCATTGACTTTCGAATAATTTCAGTCAAACTTGTTATTGGTCTACAATGGCATTAGAAAAATGAAAAATGAAATGATCAACTATAAGTATCCCACTCTAATTAGAAATTCTAATTTGTCAAATTGTTTTATCTTATAAATTTCAAACTTCCATTTTGATACAACTTCGATCAATTTATATCCAATATTTGATTTGAAAAAGTTCTTTCTATTTAGTATTCTATTGTAAATTCCATTGCACTATAATTAGCATCTAAAATTATTTTTTTGTAAACAGATCATAAAATTTTAAAATCCATCAATTTCTAAAAAACAAATGAATAACAAAATTTATTGGTATATTATAATTTCTACAAATAACTATAAATTTAAGATTTTTTTTTTTCTGTTGATAATTTTAACATATTTGGATATATGAAAGATTCATGGATCAAAATTCCATCAATAAACTTCTTTTCATGAACTTTGAAATGTTCTTTTGCTTTAGAATATCAATCAATAGAATATGCAGTGATAAAATAGTCATTAAAAATACTCACTTGCATAGTACATGAAAATGAAAGTTGAAATGAATAATATAGAATTATAAATGATTTGTTCCATGCATAGGGAATTCTTAAAAAAAGAAGGAGAAGGGCTTGTGTACTTTAACATCCTATAGATAGATTAAAGTTTTTCATTATTTAAATTTAAATTTAGCTTTAGCTTTTATGTCTCCTACATATAGCAATAGAGAAACAAGCTACATTGGTTTAATCTAGTAGATCAATATCACCTATCAAGTTAGTATCATTACAAAAAAAATTTGTCGAATTTAATATAATACAACAATATTTCATATTGTGCTAATTTAAAATAATAAATTAATGTCTTTTGCACTACTGAAATAACTTTTGTAATAAAAATTTGAATTTTTTTCCTAAAATTGATTATAAATTGAATGCTTGTAGTTTTCTAAAAGATTTTTTTTTGTGTGTGTGTGTTGAAAATGTTAAGCTCCAATAATTTTTAAACATTTTGAACATCTAGTCCGGACTTCACTCGGCTGCTACGCATCTCACAAACGTCTTCACCAAACAGAGATCTCAAAGGAGATCCCATAAATGAGGTCTTGAAAGAGATCCCCAAATTAGGACGAGATTCGTGCCTTCTTGTCCAAGAGAGTTTTAGGGTTAGGCTCCGTGCTCAACTTCTGTTTCAGAGCTTTACGATTTTGCTATCTCTTCAATCTCTCGCCTCGGCGTGTGTTCACCAGCTTACGCGATCTGCCTTCCTTTGCGTTATCGGCCGCGCTGCTCCGCGGCGACAATATGGCGTCCCGTTTCTGGAATCACGATGTAAGTTTCGTATTATTGTTGTTGTGTTTGCAGTTCCATTCTTTCTAGGGTTCATTTGAACGTCTTCTCGGCTTGTATCGTCTGCTTTGACTGGCCAAGGTATTACGCATCTTTGCAAGAAAGATTTCATGGTGTTGTTTTCGGTAATGATAAGTGGCTGTGCTCGACGTGCATCCCATTCATGTATGTATTTCACTTCTACTGGGACGGGTATGGACATGAGAGCATGAGAGGTTCTGTGGTTTTGATGGAGAGCATACTGAGAGAACGGTCATTTTCAATGAGTGGAGAAGACGCTGTGCGGCCTAGGGTTGAGTAATTAGGGTTGGCACTGAGTTGAATGTTGCGATTGAATTGGTCAGAGTGATAGCGACAGCGAAGACGAGGAGGGGGTGTCCGAACATGAGGACGAGGGGGGAGAGGGAGGAGCCATCGCCTCCAGGTACTTGCGGGAAGGGGGCGACACCGACAGCGATGAGTCGGAGGACCAGGGTCCGCGACAGGTTCGGTCTGCCAAGGATAAGCGGTATGACGAGCTGGCGCAGACCACGGAGCAGATGAAGAATCACATGAAGATCAACGACTGGGTGCAGCTGCAAGAGAGTTTCGAGCGACTGAACAAGCAGCTGGAGAAGGTGAATAGGGTGACTGAATCGGTGACTGCGCCCCGCATTTACATCAAGGCGCTGGCGATGCTGGAGGATTTTTTGAACTCGACTCTGACGAACAAGGAGGCGAAGAAGAAGATGAGCCCGAGTAATGCCAAGTCACTGAATTACATGAAACAGAAGCTGAAGAAAAACAACAAGCTGTTCGAGGCTGACATCGAGAAATTCAGGGCGAATCCGGAATCTGAGGTGGAGGCGGAAGAGGAGGATGACGACGAGGAGTCGGGAGACGAATTCAGCGACGATGATATTGTGGGACGCACGCTGGACTCGGACGTGGAGGGTGAGGAGGAGGAGCAGGACGATGGAGGAGGCTGGACGTCTGCCGAGAAGAAGCCGAAGGAGATGTTTCCGAAGATGGACCCCGGGCAGATTTCGTGGGAGATGGTGGACAAGAAGCTGAAGGAGATCATCGTGCAGCGTGGGCGGAAGGGCACGGATCGTGCGGAGCAGGTGGAGCAGCTGTCGTATCTTTCTCGGTGTGCAAAGACGCCCGCCCAGAAGCTGGAGGTGATGGTGCATGTGGTTTCGGCGCAGTTCGACGTGAACCCCAGCTTGAGCACGCATATGCCGATCGCCGTGTGGAAGAAGTGCGTGCAGAACGTGTTGTCGATTCTGGACATTTTGGCGCAGTACCCGAATATCCTCATGGATGAGACGTCGGAGCCGGAGGTAGAGAACGAGACGGAGAAAGGAGCCGATTTTGAGGGGCCGATTCATGTGTGGGGCAATGTCGTGGCCTTTTTGGAGCGGTGTGACGACGAGCTGTTCAAGAGCCTTCAGTGTATCGACCCGCACACGAAGGATTACGTGGAGCGGCTGAGGGACGAGCCCTTGTTCATGGCATTGGCCCAGAACGTGCAGCAGTACGTCGAGAGGCTGGGCGACATGCGAGCTGCCGCTCGGGTGTCCCTGAGGCGGGTGGAGCACGTGTACTACAAGCCACAGGAGGTGTATGAAGCCATGAGGAGGCTGTCCGAGCAGCAGAACCGTTCTGGAGGCGGAGGGGCGGAGGTTGCAGGAGACGAGGAGGGCGAGGAGAAGGATGGGGAGGCTGCGACCAAGGCGGCTATCGAGGCGAAGGGGACAACGGCATTTGTGGTGACCCAAGAGATCGTTCCCCGAAAGGCTTCTTTCCCAAGTGCGAATAGGAAGCTGATGGATGACCTGGTGACGCTGATTTACAAGCACGGAGATGAGCGGACCAAAGCTCGGGCGATGCTGTGCGACATTTACCAGCATGCCATTTCTGGGGAGTTTTTCATTGCGCGTGACCTGCTGCTGATGAGCCATCTTCAGGACTCCGTAATGAACATGGACATCTCGACACAGATCCTGTTCAACAGAGCGATGGCGCAGCTGGGTCTATGTGCATTCCGGGATTCTATGGTGACGGAGGCTCACAATTGTCTGTCGGAGCTGTACGCGGGCGGCCGGGTGAAGGAGCTGCTGGCGCAGGGGGTGTCGCAGAGCCGTTACCACGAAAAGAACCCGGAGCAGGAGAAGCTGGAGCGGCGGCGGCAGATGCCGTTCCACATGCACATCAACCTGGAGCTCCTGGAGGCCGTGCACCTGATCACGGCGATGCTGTTGGAGGTGCCGAACATGGCGTCAAGCGTGCACGACATGAAGCGGAAGGTGGTGAGCAAGCCCTTCCGGAGGCTGCTGGACATCAACGAGAGGCAGACGTTCACGGGTCCTCCGGAGAACGTGCGCGACCACGTGATGGCCGCGACGCGGTCGCTGAGCAAGGGCGAATGGAAGAAGGCCGTGGAGGTGATCCAGAGCATGGACGTGTGGAAGCTGCTGGGGCAGCGGGAGGCCATCATGGAAATGCTGCAGGGCAAGATGCAGGAGGAGGCCCTGCGGACTTACATCTTCACTTACTCTCCCTACTTCGATTCCCTGAGCCTGGACCAGCTGATGTTGATGTTCGGATTGCCGGAGGCCCAGGTGCACAGCATCGTGAGCAAGATGATGATCGCGGAGGAGCTGCACGCCAGCTGGGACCAGCCGACGCGGTGCATCGTGACGCACAACGTGGAGCCGACGCGCCTGCAGGCACTGGCGTCGCAGTTTGCGGAGAAGTTGAACGTGCTGGTGGAGAGCAACGAGAAGGCCTTCGACGCTCGCACGGGAGGGGGCGGGGTGGAGGGTATGGGGCGACGCAACAAGGAGGGCCAGGACTACGCTGACGCAGCTGGTGGGAGGCGCGGGGGAGACTACGGAGGAGGACGTGGTGGGGGCTTCAGGGGGGGTCGCGGCGGTCGTGGGGGGCGTGATAACCAAGGAGGGGGTCGTGGCGGCAGGGACAACCAGGGCGGGGGGTACAACAACTACAACCGCGGTGGGCAAGGAGGGCGGGGGTACAACACCGGGTACCAGAGCACCCGTTACCAGGATGCATACAGCAGCGTGGGGAGGACGCCTTACCAGACCGGGCCAGCTTCCGGGGGCGTCAACCGCGGCCAACAAGCTGCAGACGCCAGTGGCCGCATGGTTAGCTTGTCGAGGGTAGGGAGCCGATTCTAGACTTTTTGTAATTTCAATACCGTCTGATTAGGTTTTGTAGTGGACCCTGCTTACTTTTGAGGCGTATAGTTTTACACTGGTGTTGTGTATACGGCTGTAGGTCCTGATAATTGTTCTTCACCGTTTTCTCAATGCAGTTTACATTCATTGAATGTTCTGAGTTTACCAGGTTCTGGTAATGAGAATGGTGAAGACGAGTTTTAAATCATGTAGGGATTGTTGTCGAATTGTGACTTGTGGATGCAAATTTGAGAGATAATGTCAATTGTAGTTTGTTCATATCGGAAGAGGCGTTCAGATCCGTTTACTAGAGCGTCCATGTTTTTCTGCCATCAGTTCATTCTGCCTAGGTTACTACTTTGATTATGAAAGTGTTTGCTTGCATGGGATTGGCCCTGAGATTCAAGATCAGATGGTATAGCGATACCATCTGCTTGTGCAAGATCACTTCCAGATGCCAAGCATTGAGGCTGAGATTTATTGGCTCTGCACCGAAGGGTAGAGTGTGATAGGGACCGTTTCTCTCCGAGCATAGCTGCTTGTTTTGAGACTAGTCTCATTCCACAAAAATTGACCATCAACTATAGATATGTCTAATAAGTTTTGGAAGAAGAATTATTTCTTTCCATTAGAAGGTAAAATAGGTCAGTTTTCCAGGAAATCTTCAGATTTTGTGGCTTTGAGGGAAACCAAGAAGATATTGTGAAGTTGTTACCTATGGACTTTGAGAGAACTTGTGTTTGGCATAGCATGAGAAGAATTTGCCATTTACCAAGAACGCTAATCCTTGAATAAATTGTGTAAGGTAGGAGGTCCACAAAGCGGCCATTTTAAGAGCTGAAAATTAATTTTGGGAGGTTCGACTTCTTAGAAATATTTTTCAGTATATTTTCCTTGAAAAACATTGAATTGGAATCAGCGTAAGTTGTTTCATATTTTTTGAAGCTTTGTGTAATTAGTTATGAATTTCTTAAGTTGAAATGTAATGGTTGTAGAAAGTATCCACTTGTTGAAATGTACACTATTTTGTTGCAATGAAAATGCAAAATGTACCTTTGTGTGAGAAGATGCTTTTAGAGCCCAAGCACTTTATGAACCTCCTACCTTGCACAATTTATTCAAAAATTAGTCTTTTTATGCTACACAGATTTTGAGTGTATATAATGTTGATATGATGCACTTAAAATCAGTAATTCCTTGTGTACATCAGTATCCACTTGGAATTTCACATCAAGTACACTTTTGCAATAAACTAAATACATTCTAATCCCCTTATTCTAACCACTTAGAAGACAATCATAGTACAAGTCAAATAGGTTGAATGGAAGAAAAGTGTGCTAGAGGCATACAAGTATGTAAGATATTTCGTAATGACACTGAAAAGAAGGTCGGATTAACCCCTAAAGGACTGAGACTATGTTTTCACCAAAAACGCTCTAAAACTGCCATTTCTAGTACAAGCACCAAATTTAGGAAAAAATACTCTAAAACTGCCATTTCTAGTACAAGCACCAAATTTAGGAAAAAATAAAAATTGGACACATGTAACCATATGATATTGTAGTATGCTGGTTTAAGAAGATGTGGAAAAAATTTCAAAAATTTCCACTGTGTAGATTGCAAGATATTAGCGTTTGAAGTGACAAAACCCCTTTTTTTGGCCTTACAAAATCCGGGCAGCTGCACTTGACAAGATTACACTTGTATGAAAAAAAGTCCATGTTGTTGGTGCTTCTTTGGATTCATTCTTGAAGGCAAGTTGACTACGTGCTTGAAAAATGTCAAATCATTTGGAATTATATAACATGTAGGAAAACAATAATAAGTATAAAGAAGTAAAGACTAGAGAATGATTCAAAATACAAAATTGTTAAGAATTTAGTTATGGACTTGAAAAATGCCAATTGCAATGGTTGTAATGTTCTAATAAATAATATACATCCTATGATTTTATTTTTTTTCAAAATATTGAAAATTGAATCAAATAAAGAACTTCAGAGTTTATTTTAGAGTTGAGAATCCATAACTACCTGCAAACAAAAACTCTTCATAACTTTTGACTCTATGATCAAAATAGAATGATTCAGAGCTTTCTATGTATATATAACTCTAAAAAAATAATTTGAAATTTTTTTATTTTGGAATTTATTTTTTTAATTTGCTGGACTATCCATTTACAAAAAAAAATAACATACTAGGCTATAAGTGTTGATTCATATTTCCAAGTGTCATTAATTTATTGTATATAAAAGATATTCCTTGTCCCACACATTCTATTAAAATTTCAGCCTAAAATATGCAAACCTTCAATCACACATACGTGCCCAAAAGTTCTATGTTGCCAAAAAACGCGTGCTGGTCCTTAAGGAGGTCTAAGTGTACACCTAATTTTGATCCTATTTCTGAAATCATTCCTCCTAAAATCTTGCCTAAAATGTAAACTCTAAGAATGAGGGTTGTTAGCATGTGAGCATAGGATCTTGAGCCTAGGCACCTATGTTATAAGTATCTTCCATGGTTATGAAGTATTTACATTATAGGTACATATGTTGTAGGATTTTATATTAGAGGTACATACGATGACTCCCAAAAGTATTTGCTCACTATATAAATTGCTCTTATAAATTGAGAAATTGGAATTATGAAGTGAAATTTGAACATGTTGTTTTACTAAGGAGATTCTCTCTTCGTGTGCAATTTCACTTAGAATGTATTATACTTAGACCTATTATTATTTGAATGAAATTTCTATATAAAAATAAAGTTTTGTGAGAAACCAAAATATTTCATTTTTTTTATAGGAAGAATGTACATCTTGACTAGAATCACATGTTACAAGTTTCATGAATTTTGGATTTTCATTGATTGAAATCTTATTGATTGAAATTTGACCTCAAAATTTTGACTTTTATATTTTTCATTCCATAAATTGCAATAAAATAATTCAAAATTCAAAATAATATCAATTTTTTATTCTTTTCTTTTCTTTCTTTCTTTATTTTTATTTCAATTTATGGAGTGAAAATAAAAGTCAAAATTTTGAAGTCAAATTTCAATCAATAAGATTTCAATCAATAAAAAACCAAAATTCATGAAACATGTGATTCTAGTCAAGATGTACATTCTTCCTATTAAAAAAATGAAATATTTTGGCTTCTCACAAAAGTTTATTTTTACATAGAAATTTTATTCAAATAATAATAGGTCTAAATATAGTATATTTCTAATAAAATTGTATATGAGGGTGGAATCCCCTTTATACAACATGTTCAAATTTCACTTCATAATTCCAATTTCTCAATTTATGAGAGCAATTTTTATAGTGGCCAAATACTTTTGAGAGTCAGTGTATGTTATAAGCACCTTCCATGGTTATACAGTATGTATATTATAGGCACCTTCAATGTTGTAGAGTACCTAATTACACCTATGCTCAAAGCACATAGGCTCGTATTTCTAGGCTCACACACTAGCCTCATTGCCTAAAAACTTGAAGTTAATTCTATTTACACCTATATTAATGGTTTGAAATTTCATAGGTTAATTACATTGTGTCCAAAATACTTAAAGAAAAACATTTGTAATCCTCTTTTAACTTCCAACAAGATCCAACAAAATAATATTTAATAATATTTAATAATAAGGCTCGTGCTTAAATGATCATTAAAACAATTATATGTGTAGTTATCTTGGTACTTCTAATATGTAATCTTTTCTTCACCACAATCAATAGTCCAAGTAGTCATACATGTATTTTGACTTTATAGGTCAAAATCTAAAAATCCATTTACAATTCTAACCAATAGAAATATTTATTTCTCAGTATCATACTTTGACATCTATAGAGGGTCATCTATAAACATTCATATATCATACGATATGTCTATATTACATATCGTTATTCTTCTTTATTGTTGTGGATTTTTTTTTGAGCCCCTTGCATTAGAGTTTGGTGCAAAAAAACCCACTTCGTGTCAAAATGGGTCTTCAGCACCAAACTCTTGTCTTTTAGCTTGATATCCCTTGATGTCTTTTAAAGAGGCATTGAATATGACTTTAAAGTATCAACCATTGTTGTTATGTTTGATAAAATGAAAGTGCATCTTTACCCTCTTTTGTAGCTTCACATGTTGCATTATTTTTCATGAGGAATTTTTATTTTTACCGAGCATGTTGAAAGAGTTAGGTTTGTACATTAGCATAAAGAAATAATATTTGGAATGATCTATTCTAAATTATAATTCTTTTTCTTTTTCAATGGATGAAACTGCAAATGAAGCTATACTCAATACTTTTGAAGATACAATAATGACTGAAAGGAAGTTCCAATACACCAAAGAATATCAATGGTACAAAACCTTATAGTGTTGCTTCCTTGTGGAGCTGTGGAGCTGCTCTTAG